>CP092863.1:37336644-37637266 GCA_030710605.1 Cordylochernes scorpioides | reverse complement strand
GATTTGTTTAACTCTAACTTAAAATAAATGAAAAAGTGATTATCATGATAATTTATATAAATATCTGTAAAGGAAAAAAAACAATTTTTTTCTTAACAATTTTTTTTTTCTTTTATATAATCTTAATTAATGGATCGCCTTTTGACTCAAACTATCATGATAGTGTTTTATATAGTTCTTTTATCTATTCTATCAATTTATATGATAACATCCATCATTTATATTCAAGTCATATAATATTGTTTTTTTATATGCAGTTAAACCTGTCTATAGCACTCCTTCTTGGGACTCACCAAAATAGGGTGCTATGGACAGGTCACTTTTAATGTAAATCGCATCATACTACGTATTTAAAATCGGACGCTATAGAGAGGGAGGCGCTATTTAGGGGAGGGCGCTATAGACAGGTTTAACTGTATATATATTTAATTATGAAAAAAACAATAGAAAAAATGAAAGATAAGTGGGTCAGGTGTTGATATTAAAAATAAAGAAGGCATCTCCTGACCACGAGCACATGTGCTTTTTAGATGGCAGAGCGCCATCTATTATTATTTATTTAAGTAACCCAGGTTCCTGGAGCGTACTGAAGTCGCCAACTACCCGGGATGTCCTTCTGAACTAAGTCTTCTTGGATTTATATACAATGCCAGTGGAAGTCCAATTAATGAGGTGTCGCCAGGCAGATTTCTTTCTTGGGAGATTTTCTAGGGATGCTGGACATATGTTGGTGATACCTAGGAGAGTGGCTGTCTGGAATCTTTGGTATTGGAAGGTTGGGCAAGTGAAGAGGAGGTGGTCTACGGATTGGTCTTCATTTTGGCAGTGGGGGCAAATTGGGTCTTCTTTCGATACCGTTGCAAGGTCTGCCTGAATGTAACCATGGCCGGTCAAGATTGTTGTGGAGGTAGATCCATGCTTGATGTTTCGAAGCATTTGGAGGAGTAGTTTCGGGGTAGCAGCAAATCTTCGTAGATTTCTGGTGGAGTAATCTTGGATTTAGAGGTCTGTAGCGCCATCTAGTGGAGCAAAATAGTGGCGCTTTGCCATCTAAAAAGCACATGTGCTCGTGGTCAGGAGATGCCTTCTTTATTTTTAATATTTAACAATTTCTCAGCATTTTATACTTGCTTACTCGCGATGAGAATTCAATTATTTGGAACATTTTAAAATTAGTTCATATAAAAAAAAACATAACCCATTTGATTAAATTATGTATAATTACTTATAAAATAATTTCTTAATTTGTTTTGTAAATAAAATTGTAGCAAAAAATGATGCTTACCAAAACGGTCTTAAAATTCTCCCCAAGATTCTAAACGAATACATGGAAAGTAGCTTAATAAATAAATATATAGATTTTAGAAAATAAAATTTCTTAGATATTTTTATTTGATTTTTAAGAAATAAAATTGACACCAAAAGTGATTTCTCAAAAATAAATTAACCTGAAACCATTCCCAGAGTCAAAAGGGGTTGCACGGAAAATATTTAATATTTTCCATAGTAGAAAATTTTATATTTTATAATAATAGAGATTTTAATATATACGAATAGAGGTTCTCAAGAGAGACCGTAGCCTAAAACATGGCCAAAATTGTCTCTCCTGGAAGTGGTCTCTTATAAGAGGTTCTGGCTAACACGAAAGAATCTCTGATAAGAGACAGCCTCTTGTAGAGATCGGTTAAGCCACGTTTTTAGGTATTTTCTTAAAAGAAATCCTGCTATATCTACTTTTCTTCACTATTCGGCTCAATGCATGTCATTTGAACCATTGTGTAAATATTTATAAATCCATTCTATTTGTTTAATATTTTATTGGCATAATCGTTTTATTGCAACGCTTTGGATACCTCTTGATATTTCAATTTATAGTCATCTAACTTACCTTCTATGTTATAAAAACACTATTCCACACATTATTTATCATATCGTTTATATCGTGTAGTATTTTCACAAACTTTTCCTTAATAATAAATACATAAACATTGAAGGAACCCATCTTAGTCCTACATCTATGGCCAGCATCCCAGACTCAACCTCAGCATACAACTTTCTGGTCAACTGGTTCAACTCAGCAATCAAAACAGGAGCGTGACTCCCCGGGTAGTTGGCGCTCTGCGCTCCCTGGGTTATAAATATCCCTCTATATATATAGATGGAAATTTTACCGGGGAGGAAATTGATCTAAAGAGACAAGGTTCGCCTCTCCCGTAAAAATAGACGTCTAAAAAGGCGTCAATAGATGGCGTCTGGTTTTAGACGTCTATTTTGACGGAAGAGGCGACCCTTGTCTCTTTAGATATATATATATATTTATGACAACTGCTTGATAATAAAGATAATTTTTAAAAGTAATTTAGTCGAATTTTTGGAAATAAAATTTCAAAAAAATTCTTACAAAAACAGCTCTAACCAAGGTTCTAAACTTTTACATGGCAAGTGAATATATAGATAAAGATCAAATACAGTGGTCCCTCGACATACGAGCGTCCCAACATACGAGTTTTTCGAGATACGAGCCGACGAGCAAGTGATTTTTTGCTTTGAGTTACGAGCGAAATTCGAGATACGAGTTCGGTTCGGAAGTGTTGAAGATATTAATCGGTGATTTTAAATGGGAATTTTGTATGGGGAAATTTGCTTCGAGATACGAGTAATTCAAGATACGAGCAAGGTTGCGGAACGAATTAAACTCGTATGTCTAGGTACCACTGTATATATTAAACTGGAGAAACCGCTGGGAGGGTTCACCACTAATGAGCCAGGCCCTCCCATTAATTTTTCATTGCAGTGAGGGCAGTAGAAATTGTTTAATTTTTAAAATAATAATATAGGTCTATAATAGTTTCGAATTCTTATAACAGATGGGGGCGCGCGCTAATGTATCAAATATAGATTTAAAAATTGATATTCAACTATAAAAACAGAGCGCTATGTCCCGCTAAGAACACTGGCGCTTAATAGAAGAAAATCAAGAGAAAGAAAAAAAAACAAACTTCCAAACATATATACATAAGGGAAATTTAAAAATATTTTTTGAAATCAGTTTCTAACAAGCATATAAATTGATATTGCTTTTATAATAAAATTTCTATTTGATATATTTTAGAAATAAAATGGCAGAGCGCCATCTAGTGGAACAAAAATCAATTAAACGTTGATTTAACTTGTTCCAAAGATATTTGGCCAAACAATTTCTTTATAAATCAAGAAAGTCAACCACGACGCGTTTTGGGTTGGCCAAGTATCTTTAGAACAACCTAAATCAACGTTTAGTTGATTTTTGTTCCACTAGATGGCGCTCTGCCATTTAAAATGGTCATGTGAGCGGTCAGGAAATGGTAATTTTGTTTTAATATCAAAACCTGGCCTTTTTTATTTTTAACATATATTTATATTTTAAATAAATATATATATGTATAAAACAGATTCGCGATAAATAATGTACATTATCTGAAATATCGTTAACACCTAGTTTTCATACAGTGTCTTACTCTTTAATATATAAAAATACAATTAATTAAATAACAAAATATATTAGAAACTTAGAGACGGTTTTAAAAATCGAATATGGAAAATCATAGTAATCAGATTGTAACTAATAAGGAAGTAGAGAGAGATTATTACGACAACATCAACGATTTTTGGTCCTTGAAATCTCTAGAACAATTTTTTACCTTGGCAGTTGATGATTCAGAGGAAGCTTTTGTCATTGACTTTAAAAAATTAGAATATTTTTTAAATGTGGTAGAATGCCATCATGATCAATATTTTATAGGACTTTTTGGATTTTCACAATATGATTTACACAGCATTTCATTGAAAAGCAAATCTAATTGTGGTTTGTGCGCTATAGTGCTTGCCTTTAGTATAATATGTCGAGTAGTAGTGGATATTCCAAATATCTATTTTTTGGAAGATGAATCCATATTTTGGTTAATAAAACATTTTAGCAGCTTCAGCGAATGCGTATTCTCGAGGTTGGTGAATAAACTTCGAGACATTCTGACCGAGGCTATTCGACTAAGAACAAAAGGCATCTACGGAATAGCACGACTGTTTGAACTTTTATATTATGCCAATATTTATGGAGGTGAATGTGATACCTCAGTTTACGATAATCGGAGGTCGATATTTGATTATATCAAATCTATATCCAGAAAACCAAGGATTTCTTTGAGTGAATTTGAAATATTCGAAATTAGCAAGAAGTTACCATTTGATATTAGGGAAGAAGTCGAAATATTTTGGGGATATTCGGATTCAAGTATAATAAGATTTCCTTTTTTATTTCCCCTAACACAAAGGCTGAATTTCTTCAAAGAAATTTCTCGATATTCTCAGATAGAGTTCATTCTGGAATCGAATATACAATATACATATATTTTCCCATTCGAAGAGACAATCTCATAGAAGATGGCTTTAGAATGATTTCTGGATATTGCAGCCGCGTGGCCTCCTATGGAAAACCTCCTGTCCATGTGACATTTGAAGATGAGTTAGCCCAAGACATGGGTGGCGTTTCCAAAGAATTTTTTAATCAAATCTTAAAACGCTTGTTAAATAACGATTTCAAACTTTTTATCGGCAAAGAAAGTGGACATTACTGGTTCAAAATCAATACTGATAAAATTCCTGAAATATATAATAGATTTAGGTTGTTTGGGGCACTTCTTGGTTTGGCTATTGAAAGTAGAATTTTTGTTGATTTGAGATTTCCTCAGGTCTTTTACCGGAAGCTGATTCACTATCCAGGGACAATAGAAGATTTGGGCGATTTTGACCCTGAAATGGCCAGAAGCTTGAACGCTCTTCTAAACTATGAGGAAGATGACCTTGAAGAGGTATTCATGTGTAATTTTGCTGCTTCCATTGATAATGGGGATGGAAATTCTATAACCAAGCTACTCGTGGAAAATGGGGACAACATTGCCGTGAATCAAAATAACAAAAAAGAATTTGTTCAACAGTATGTAGACATGATACTTAATAAGAGCATTGAAATGGAATTCGAATTTTTTGAAACAGGTTTCGCTACAACTTCTGATTTTCACAATGTTGGATATTTTTTCCAGCCGAAGGAATTCTCTAAAGTGATGTGTGGTGAAGAGCAGCTAGATGTCGAGATGCTGAAGTCGAGAGTGTCGTACTCGAATGTTGACTTTCCGGACCGCCAGACAGTGGAGTATTTCTGGGAAGTTGTGGAGGAGATGGAGCAGTCCCAACTTAAAGCCCTGCTGGTCTTCATCACAGCTACTGACAGAATGCCTCTTGAAGGAAATCAGGTCTTCACTATCCAACGTGGTGGCCCAGACTCAGAGCTCCTCCCTAGCTCCAGTACTTGCTTCAACATCCTCTTTCTCCCTCATTACAGATCCAAGTCTAAGCTCAAAGAGAAGCTTTTTTTGGCGATCTCTAACAACGAAGGATTCGGCCTGGTGTAGAAAGTGATTCTCTCTTTTATAAATATCATTTTCAAAGAACCAAGAATACACTCCATCTCTCTTTATAAATATTATTTTAAAAGAAACACACAAAAATTCTCTCTATTTAACCAAAAATATGCTCTCAATCTCTTGTAAATAATGTTACAATAATAAACGCACTTTCATATGTTTAATAGCTGTCAAATATCTTTTAGAAATTTTTTTCTTAAAATTTTATAAAATATCCAATACAAATATATGTTTTATCTGGAAATCTTTTTTCCTATATTTTAAGAAAAAAATAAAGTTTTCATTTATATATATGAAGATGTGGTGAAGTCCTGTTGACTAAAACTGTGGTGTGTTCCCTGTCGACTCTCGCTATACTGTGTTAACCGAGAGGAACAGTCAGGACGAGTAGTTTTCCAGTACCTCTCTGCACCTTGTAAGACCTTTAAAAGTTCTCACAGAGTACAGGCAGTCGTGGTCGAGGCAGAGTGGAAAGCTTGGGAATGTCCACACAAAAAACGAAGACACAGTTGCACTAAGAAAGTTCCGTGAACAGATCAAAGTTGAGCTAGGAGCGAAAGGTGGAGATAGAAGAGTTCTTACTGGTCTACATGGTGGACCTGGGGTACAACCGACGAGGGCTCACGCAGATGGTGAAGTGACTTTATTTATAGGTTAAGACGGGGGCTTTATATATATCTTTCCCGAGCAAGGGGGTATTGCATTTCACCAGATGTGAAGAGCGTGGATCGTCTGGCGAAAATTCTAAACTGGCGCCGTCCTGACAGTTTCCAATCTATCTTTAGATGTTTTTTGTGACTTCCATCTATCTCGAATTTAGACGTTTTTGACTTCTATCTCTTTAGCTCAACTCTTAATCTATTACAGAGTTTTATTTATTTATCCTCAGTTTGTACAAAGTACATTAACACAAAGCAATAACGCGCCATCTATACATATAAAACAAAAGGATCGAAAAGCGCGAATGTTTCCCCTACACACAAAACGAACCCCTACTGTCCTTACTTCGATGAAAAATACATCGGGAGGGCTTGGCTCATCAGTGGTGAACCCTTCCAGCGGTTTCGCCAATTTAATCCACCAGACCGCTTCTCAGAGCTTGAAAACCATTTCTAAGATTCCATCCTTCAGTGTAGCATATAAAAGCAGAATGATCCAATACAATATTAGAGCTCTGAGAAGCGGTCTGGTGGATTAAATTGGCGAAACCGCTGGGAGGGTTCACCACTGATGAGCCAAGCCCTCCCGATGTATTTTTCATCGCAGTAAGGACAGTAGGGGTTCGTTTTGTGTGTAGGGGAAACATTCGCGCTTTTCGATCCTTTTGTTTTATATGTATAGATGGCGCGTTATTGCTTTGTGTTAATTTATTCCTAATGAATTTGTCTTTATAGTTTGCTGAAGAGCATTGCTCGAAGCAAATATTTGAATATAATTCTACTGTCCTATAAGCTTATGTCCATAGTCTACTTGAAAACCATTTCTAAGATTCCATCCTTCAGTGTAGCATATAAAAGCAGAATGATCCAATACAATATTAGAGCTCTGAGAAGCGGTCTGGTGGATTAAATTGGCGAAACCGCTGGGAGGGTTCACCACTGATGAGCCAAGCCCTCCCGATGTATTTTTCATCGCAGTAAGGACAGTAGGGGTTCGTTTTGTGTGTAGGGGAAACATTCGCGCTTTTCGATCCTTTTGTTTTATACAAAGTACATTACATATGATGATGTAATGACACATGTCAATCATGCGTATAATCATTTACAGATGTGTTTCTATTATACAACATGTAAATCTTGTTATAAGTTATATACAATATGGGGTTGTTGGTTTAAATTACCATATAAATATATTGAACTTTCAAATAAAATGCATATTTATATGCATGTATTTAAGAAATATTTATCATTTAATAATCTCTCTAATTACACTGTGTAACACGATTATTTTTAAACAGGTTTTACAACGAATTTCTGGTGTATTAGGATACACAAAATTGAGAAAAATAGCAATTATATACTTACACAAACTTCGGTTTCGAGTCTAGAAAATATATTTATTTTAAAATGCAAGAAGGACACTCCAATAACTGTTACCTTTGCCTAGTGGACCCTTCTAAACGGATAAGAAGCAAGTAAACACCTACTATAAGGGTGGACCATTGTCTCCGTTGTTATGGCTGATATATTTAAATGATCTGCTAACTAATTTGCAATCACCAAACTCTGAAATCATTTGCTATGCTGATGATGTAACTATTATATGTTGGAATAATGGGTTAACAAATCTAAAAAAAGTCGATTGAGTTTAATTTGGAAAAGATAGATCAATGGTGTAATGATAATAAGCTGAATATCAATCTTGATAAAACTAGTATTTTACACTTGCACAATAAAGACAAAATTTCAATTAATTTTAGAGACAATATTATTATGCCCGTAGAAGAAATTAAAATTCTTGGAATTACGATTGCGAATCATAGATGGAAAAACAAATTGAATTTTGGCCCTCACCTTAACATTATACTAAACAAAACCCAAAGATTGAAAAACCTTCTTTTTTCAATATGTGGAAAATCTTGGGGTCTTAGCACCCAAAAAAGGCTTACACTTTATAAATCTATAATAAGACCAACGTTAACTTATGGAACAGAAATATGGTTTCAATTTATTAGCAAAAAATATAAGTACAAACTGAACTCAATGCAATATCAAATTCTGCTATGGTGTACCCAAACATATAAAACAACCAGTTATAACTGTGTTCACACCTTAGCCAATATTCCTTTGATCACTGATTATATGGAATCTAGAATTATAGATTATATATATGAGTTGAATAATTTATCAACAGAAGATAAACAATTTTATGATTTGTATATTCCAGGTATACTCAAAGATTTCATTATATCAAGGATTAATTTACTGAAAAAGAATACTAATCAAACATTTCAAAGTTTCTTTCCTTATGCAATTCCGAAATATTTTCGACCAAACTATTATAATTCACAATTTATAACGAACCATGGAAATTTTAAGGGATTTTTATCAAAAATTGGCGCGATTGAAGACTCTAGCTGTCATTGTGGCAACGAATTCCAGGACTCGAGACACCTACTGCTGGAATGTCCACTCTTCTTCACCGCTAGACAACAGACAATAAATAATGTTGTAGATCTATATCAATTTGTAAATAGCAGAGAGAATTATCATAAGTTTAACTATTTTTGTAAATATATTCATGATTTTCTTTCAAACCTGAAAGGTTCAGGTTCCTAATATATTTTTTTTTTTCTCTTTTTATTTCGATTACTTTTTTTTTTTTGTAAAAAATTTATAACTGTTTCTGTTTAAAAAATGTAAATCGACGCAATTATCCCTAGCCGGGATATCGCGTTTGAGTGTTGAAATAAATAAATAATCTATTCAGATATTCATTCATCCACTAATCCCGTTTCTTACAGATATGAGTACCCAAAACCCTCTCCGCCAAAGAAACGCCCATTTAACACAATACAGAACAGTAGATGAGAGGATGAAGACAGCTTTCAAGATTAAAAAAAAATTACTGGGAGATATATATAAGAGAACACACCGACACTTTCCAAGCCAAACTAATATGCTAGATCTCACGCAAAGTGAGAACTTCTGACTTTCAGACTCAAGTAATGGAACCTGTCGGATGAAAATGTGCGAAAAACGTGTCAAGGAGAATGGCACAAAACCTTTTCCTACATTTATGCAGTTCGAGATGGAATCGCTCTATCCAACAAAATTGTAACAAAGTATTTTATGTACAGCTATATACAGGGTGATCCAAAAGTCCCGCACAACTTTTAAAATTAATAACTCCGTGAAGATTTGCGCTAGAGCAATGCGGTAAACACCATTGTGTTCAGGATGCAATGGGATTTTTTATGACAAATAATGAAAAATTCGAAATTGATTTTAGTTACAACTTTATTCGCTAGATGGCGCTCTACCAGAATCAGCGATTCAGCGGCCAAATTGTTTGATAAATTGCAAAATATAACTGAACGACACGTATTTTTCCTTTTTGAATACCAGGAAAGAACCCTAATAATATAAAATGATAAATTAATAAAACACCATTTCGCCAAAAGTTAGAAGAAATGGTTAACGATTTTTAAATACAATCTGAGATATGTAAAATAGGTATATGCAAATTAAAACATGTAGCAAAAAAAAAAAAACTGATATTTTAGATGCGGTTTGCTGGAATCCTCTCAGCTATTTGAATTTCGAAAATAATAATTTTCTAATTTTTTTAATTCAACTCTCTCTCAGTATCAATTATATTTATTTTAATTCATTTGAAAAATATTTATCTATCTCTGATGATTTATTTTACTCTGGAATGCCGTTGTTGTTTTTGTCGTGTCCAATAAAGAGCCTCAGATGTCTCCATGCATCTCTCTATCACAGCAGCAGCAGCATTGTCCACTATCTTGGGTGTGTAAAGCAGCTGCTCTGGGTCTATGTCAATTTTCTGCAAGGCTGCGGCCATTGCTGGGCATGAGAATATGTGAGTAGTTGTTAGTTCCACACCAGGACAGTTGTTGCATGTCCTATAGGTTCTTGTGCCATCTGGATGTATTGTCATTTCTTTATAGTGTTTTGTTCTAAGCCGTGTTATAGTTTTTGTCATTTTTCTCTCAGTGTTCATTTCGCATTTTGATTTTTTTCTTATTTTTGTTCAATTATCTTGTATTTTTCCAAAGCATCAGCGTCAAATAATGGCATTTGTTCTTAGAATTTTGGGTTTTGCTCCCCAATTTGTTCCACATAGCCTTCTCAGAATGTTTAGGTTTCTGGTAGCTCTATTTGAGGTGTTAATTATGTGTTCTGTAAATCGCAATTCCTCATCAAGTATCACACCTAGGTAATTTGGAGATCTAATTTTATCAATTATATGGTTGTTTATGCTTATTTTGAAGTTGAATTCATGCCTTTTTTCCTGTCAGTGAAGGAGACCTATAGGTTTGTGTTTATTGGGTTTATTGTCATTTTGAGTTTCATTGCCCACTTCTCCAGTCCTCTCATTGATGTGTTCAGTATTTTTCTGATATTTCTATACTGCTACTTGTGTGCCATATGATTATATAATCTGCATAACAGGCTACCTTTGTGTCTTCAGTGAGGATGGATGTTGTTAAGGTTGTGCCGTAATTAGACGTACAACAACTCAAACTTTACCATGACTCTTTATTTAGCTCTTATTCTTTTTGTTTGGCCAACAAAAATTGTCCAATTTATATACACATATATTCTTACATAATGAGACTTTAAAGAATGCAAATAATCTTCATCTATTTACATACACAACACATCTCCCCCCTTAATAATACTCCAGTCGGTCTGGGGGTTTCCTGGCTCTCTGACGTCTAGGACTGCGGACGGGCACTTGCACAGCGGCAGGCTCCGGTTTAGGAGTGCAAGAGGGCACGTGCAAAGCAACAGGCCCTGGTCTAGGAGTGCAAGAGGGTACGTGCACAGAAGCAGTCTCCTCCTTGTTTCCTGATGTAACCTCTGGAACCTCCTCTTCACTTTATTTCTGACTTCCACCTACAGGCTTCTCTCCTGATGTTCGAGGAAGTATCAAATTTCTTGTCTCCACTTGTTTCTTTCTCACAGGTCGCAATTGCTTGATATGCCTCTTATACACGACGCCCTCGCAACTTATAAGGTAGTGACGGTAGCTCAATAATTTCAAAATGTTACCTTTTTACCGTTTAGGTCCAGTTGCATAGTTGCGGAAATAAACCTCGCAACCTGTAGTAAACTGGCCCTGCCTTCTCACGGCCTCATGAAATACCTCTCGCGGATTTCCCATCTTGGTATTAAATCCGAGAATCTTGATCTTAAACTTCTCTTCATTAGCAGTTCCGCGGGGGAATTCTTTTATTACAGTTTGGGGGAATGCTCTATGAGCAAATAGGAATCTTTGTAGATTCGTCTCTAAATCATCCTTCCCATTATTCTTTCTCAAAAGGTTTTTAAACTCTCTTACATATCTCTCAGCTAAACCATTTGTACTAGGATTATACGGACTGGTCTAAGTGTGCCGTATACCATTCATTTTAGTAAATTGCTTGAATTCACCGGAGACAAACTGTCTTCCGTTATCTGTAACCAAAAATTAGGGCAATCCAAATCTGGCAAAAATTTCTCTAAGATGATTTATAATCGTTTAGCTGGCAATATCTTTTATGATAAAAATTTCTATCCATTTTGAGTATGCGTCCACGAGAACCAAAAACATTCTTCCCATGAACGGACCCGCTAGATCAAGATGAAGTCGATGCCACGGTTTTTCGGGCCAAGTCCATTCCGAGATGGTAGCCGGAGGCATGCTTGCCGATTCTTGGCATACTATACATTCTCTAGTTAACTCCTCGATGTTACTGTCTATGCCTGGCCACCAGAAAATACCGTCTGGCAATCATCTTCATTTTAACAATCCCCATGTGTATTTCATGCAAGTCATTTAAAATTAAAGATCTTAATTTTGTGGGAATTACCACTCTTTTACGCCTTTGAAGACAACCAAACTCCAAACTTAATTCTTCATTGATCTTATAATGAGGAGCTAGTGGGTTTTCTCTCGGTACCCTTGTGAATTTCCAGTTGCCTTCTCTAACATTCCTTAATACTTTAGACAGTATTTTATCTTGGGGCGTCTCATATGCCACCTCCATAAAAGAGAACGGTACCTTATTCAACTTTCTGAGAAGAAGTACCTGGTCTTCATCAAGAGACTCCCTGACATTCGATTATAAAGGAAGACGTGACAATGCGTCAACATTTGAATTATCACTAGTGTTTCGAAATTCCACAGTATAATTAAATGCAGCTAATTTTAAGGACCATCTTTTAATTCTGGATGATGCACATATGGGAATTGGTTTATGAGGTGAAAATATATGAATTAAGGGTCGGTTGTCTGTGACCAATAAAACGCCAACGCTCAACGCCAAAAGTTATGCTCAACGCTTTATTTTCTAGTTGAAAGAAACGTTTTTCCGCTTCAGTTAATGTTCTAGAAGCAAAAGTGATAGGGCATTCTTCCTTTCTATCATTTCTATGACTCAGAATTACCCCTAGTCCATAGTCCATTAATAATGATTTACATTTTTTAAATAACATTCGATATTCTTTCGTCCAATTCCATCTACAATTTTTATTCAAAAGTTGATAGAATAGCGCTAAAATGTTTGCTATATTCTTTATGAATCTATAATAATAAATTAAGAGTCCTATGAAAGATCTTAATTGCGAAACATTCTTTAGATTCAGGCGCCTCTATCACGGCTTCAATTTTATTTTCTAAGGGATGCAGTCCATATTTATCCATTTTAAACCCTAAATATTCCACCGATTTCTTTTTAAATTTACATTTATATCTGTTTAACTTTAAACCTTTTTCTAGCAATCATCTAAACACTAGATCCAACTTTTGTTCATGATCTTCAAAGTCTTTTCCTGCAACCAAAATATCATCTATGTAGCAGGCCACACCTGGCAAATCAGCATATAGACCTTCCATAATCCTCTGAAATTTATTTGGTGCTACCCTTACGCCATATGGTAGTCTTTTATGAGAAAACAACCTCTTTGTTGTGTTTATATCAACAACAGCTTTGGCTTCTTCCGCTAACATTACTTGTAAATAAGCCTGTGATAGGTCTAGAGTCGAAAATACGGTGCTTCTAGATACTTTTAAAAAGATCTCATCGATCGATGGAAGGGGATACCTATCTAATTCTATTGCTTTATTAGCTGTACATCTAAAGTCAACACATATCCTTACACTACCATCCTTTTTTAATACCGGTACTATTGGAGCGGCCCAATATGCATGAACTATAGGTTATAAAATGCAAGAATTCACTAAACGATCAATTTCATTCTCTACTTTGTTTTTTAGAGAGAAAGGTAAACTTCTGGCCTTACAAAACACAGGAGTCACATCCTTTTTTAAATTAAAATTTATTTTAACATCCTTTAGACAGCCCAAATCTTTGTTAAACAAATCTGCATATCTATCAATCAAACTAATTCTATTAGATTCTTTATTTAAATTTTTAATGCTAAACAATCAAGAATAATCAAGTTTTAACTGTTTAAGTCATTCTCTTTTTAACAAAATCACCTGGATTTTTCATTTACAACTATTAATCGTAAATATTGGTTGGCTTCTTTTACAAAAACATTTCTTTGCCCTATAATCTCTATTGATTTACCAAAAAAAAGGACTTTAATCTTAAATTTGCTGGAAATAATTTTTTACCTTGCCAATAAATCTTATAAATATCTTTAGGTATTAACGTAATTGGACTTCCTGTAAATATTGTAAAGCACAAAGAATATTCATCTACTGTTAAATTTATTGTAGCATCAGTTTCGCCCTGTACAGAATATATAGAGTCCTCTTATACAAATTTACATCGCCACATTTTTTTACTAACTTTCCAGACCCTACTTGAATGACCCAGTTTTTTACATTTTAAATCAAGTTTTTGTTCTATGAGGGCAAACAGAGGCCACGTGTGAATGTCTTTCACCACATCTATAACACATTATTTCTTCTGGTAGCGAGGTAAAAATCAGCACTTTAATCTCCTCCTTCAGATGCCAAAAAGAAAGCCTCAAATTTTTGTACAAAAAGATCGAAGTGTCCTCCACTGGGCTATAGCATCTAAAAGGTACTATTAACTTTGAACTTGTCATGCTGATCTTTTCTACTCCTTTGTTTTCTTGATTCAGATAGTTTAAAATATGTAGTTGTTATACTTGCATAGACGCCGTTTTCCTCAGCTTTTTACTGGCTCTGTAGATCGCGCATCCTCGTCGCCACTTTTGTTGTGTCGTAATTAGACGTACAAGAGCTCAAACTGACCATGGACAACAACAAATGTCCAATTTATATATACATATATTTTTACATAATGAGGCTTTAAATAATACAAATAATATTCATCTATTTACATAAACAACAGTTAACATATAGCGAGAAGAGTAGAGGACTGAGCACAGATCCCTGAGGTACACCAGCCCATGTTCTTCGGTCCTTGGAAAATGCTCCATTGGCCCGAACCTTTATCCTTCTTCCCCTTAAGAAGTCTGCAATACAGATTAAGATTTTTCCTTTTACTCCGATGTTGTGCAGCCTTTCAAATAATATTTCCCTTCACACTCGATCAAAAGCTGAGTTCATATCCAGGAATACGGCCATTGTCTACTTTGGCGGCTTTTCCTAGAAATCTATTATTGATTGACAGAAGTAGAACAGTTTATCAGTTGTACAGTGTCTGGATCTTTAGGCAGTTTGGTAGAAGTTTATTTTATTATTGTTAGTGAGCCAGACTATGAGCCTACAGTGGATAATTCATTCTGTTATTTTACAAAGTATGCTGGTAAGAGCAATTGGCCGATAGTTCTTGCATTCCTTGGCATTTTGTTTGGTTTCAGTATTGGCACTATAATTGATATCTTCCAATTATTTGGTAGTTTACCAGTTTGCCATGAAATATTCAGTATTCGTAGGAGTTGATTTTTAGCTTTGTCTCCAAAGTGTTTAATTATTTGACCAAATATTAGAGCATCTCCAGGTGACATCTTGTATTTAACTTTCCTATTGATGAGTTTAGCTCATTCAGTGTGAAGTCTCTCGAGTAAATATCTTGTTGGTGGTAATTTCTTGCTTGTTTAACTAACCTGTTTACATTATTTTTTAGCGTTCTGCCTTCATTCGTATATCTGAGTCTAGAAGTGCTTGAAAGATATTCAGCAATTATTTCAGCCATCTGTTTGTTCGTTCTCGCTATTCATATCGGTTAGAGTACTGGAGGATTAGTGTTGGTTTTGATTGTTTTATAACACTAATTATATTCCAGTGATGGCTTTACTTTTTTGGATCCATTTTTTTTTTTCGCAGAATTCTGCCCATTTTTCTTGTTTGAATATCCAAATTTCTTGTTCTATTTTGTGACTAATATCAATAAGTTCCTTTATGATTTCTTCGGTTTTATTTGTTTTAAGAAGTTCATTGATATTGTCTCTCTCTGCAATAATTGCCTCGATATTGTGGTCCTTCCAGTAAAGTATTCACAGGTCTTTACGTCTATCTCTAGGTATCGATACTTTTGCAGCTTTGGATATGTTCGAAGAGAATTTTTCCAATTTTTTGTCAATCGTTCTGTGATTTAATTCTTTGTTGCACAGTTCTTCAAGCTATACTGTGAAATTTTTTCCAGTGTTCTTTTATTCTGTTGGAAATTATCAATTTTGAATTTAAGGGTTGTTAAAATTGGTCTGTGGTCACTGATTGCACTTTTCAGAATTTTCCATTGTGTTGTGGGTGCGATGTTGTAATTTATCGCTGTGGTGTCTATTGCGGATTCTGTGGCTGTGGACTTGGATAGATAGGTGTTCTTTTCGTTATTTAACGGTGTAAGGTCGAGGTCGGTTAGCATGTCCTCAACCTTCTGACCTTTGTTATCCTGGACAAGTGATCCCCAAGTTGGTCTTTCGGCGTTAAAATCACCAAGTATGATTGTGATATCCGAAGACGCTTCACTTAATATCTCTATCAGGCCTGTATTGATGCTAGTATTATCGTGGTGATAAACATTTATGATTGGAATTGTTTTATCTGTAAGATATATTTCTATTGCCTGAGCTTCTGTCGTGCTTTCTCTAGGCTTACTCTGATTATAGGCGATTTCCTTAAATTTGATTTCTAGAGTTTTAATCAAAACGGCAAGTCCTCCTCCGAATCTTCCCGGTCTGTCCTTTCGTAATGTTGTATAATCTTTGATATTGAATCTCAGATTATGATTCAATTTTGTCTCCTGAGGACAAGTGATATGTACATTGTTGTCACAGAGAAGACAAGTCAGCTCTTTATTTTCCTCTGGTTGCCATTTATATTGAGTTGTAGTAGATTGAATTGTGTCCTCGTAGTAGATTTCTCATCATGAGCTCGAGGTGCAGCTCCTGACGCGGCGGTTACCCCGGAAGCGGTAGCATTACTGGATATATCAGTTTTGCTCTTCATTTGAAAATGGGTGCCGTTGCAACGTTAGTCATCTTGGAAAGGAACCAGAATTTGGTCAAATATTCCAAGGGTCCAGGGGGGACCGCAAGGAGGTGTGGTCGGACTTCTCCCCTTCCCCCTGGAATGCCGTCACTACAGGATAAATCACTCTTGGTGAATTTTTTAAATTGCGATTCAGAATCTGCCACTGAAGCTTTACGAGCGTTTCGTTCCTTTAAAGATATTCGAAGCGGTAAAGGACCAATGAGTTGCTACTCTCTAACGCGATTGATTAAAAGTTTTGAGGAAACTGGATCTCTGGAAGCAAAACCTCGGAGTGGAAGACCATCGACATGCAAGTCAGTGGCTGTTACGGTTTTGAAGAATATTTAAGCTATTGAAACGTTATCCACGTATGGAGAAGTAAGTGCTAGACAAGTTTCTCGACAAACGGGGATTTCGTATGGAACAGTTTGGAGAGAATACATATTTAGAATTTTTCTATAAAAATACCCTAACAAAATTCAAAGTTTTCACGAGTTGAGAGTCAGCGATTTTGAGAAGCGTCAAGAATTCGCTGCATGGGTTTTCCGGCAAATTGATATTGATGAAAACTGGCTGTCAAATGTTCTAAGAACAGATGATGCTCATTTTTATCTAAAGGGAGAATTTAACATTCAAAACTGCCTCATTTTGACAACAAAAAACCCTAGGATATTTACAGAAATACCACTTCATCAGCCCAGAGTTACCGTTTTGTGTGGGTTCATTCTTCTTTTATTATTGGGCCATTTTTCTTTGAAAATATCAATGGAAGAACTTTTAAAACCGTTTTTGTAACTGGTGAACGTAATGTTCAACTTTTGAGAGAAAAGGTTATTCCCATATTGCAGGACAGACAAGCACTAAGCGAAATAACATTCATGCAATATGGAGGACCTCCTCATATCTCCCGCAGTGCCAAACAATTGCTGAAGGATACGTTCGGTGAAATTCGTTGATAAGTCGCCACTTTATATACCAGTGGCCTCCAATATCACCAGACTTGACGCCTTAAAATTTCGGTTATGGGGGTACATTATGTCGCGTTTTTATCGATGCCGGCCTACCACATTGGCCATGTTGAAGGCTTCTATCAGATGGCACGTTTTATAAATGTCAACTATTTAATTGTGACCATTCTGTCATCTATCGTCTGCAGGCGGTGTTTGAGAATGAAGGGCGCCACATTGAGCAAGGGTTGTGACCTAATACAAGAGAGAAGGCAGTTACCTCAGGTGTTATATTTTGCAGCTCTTTGTTTTGGGTTATGGGAATAATAAATGCTGTCCTCACATCTTGACTCTTTTTTTTTCTGTGAACAGTAATTTTTTTGTTTGTCATTTGCCCACATCTTATATTATGTCGTGCAGGCCAAAGTGTTATAACTTCTCGAATAACACTGGTATACACAATTTTACCCCTTATGTTTAGTTTATAGTTTATCGCTTTTCGCTCATTAGAAGAAATAGCATAAGGAATATTATCTTCATCCTCCCCCCCCCCAACAACTTTAGAAATTTTGCACAAAAAATAATACAAAATGATTTTACTACCACCTTTCAACGCAAAAGGTCGATTTAAAAATGATATTTTGAGGGGATACATTTTCAAAATTATGTACAGTATAATAAACAATGATAACATTTGACAAACCCATAGGATATTTGGAATAAAGTACGACAAATATATTTTGTCACTCCCCTCTATATTTCATTTTTGGATCATGACAAATATCCAGTTAAATAGTCAAGTGTCGCCAATTATTCAAGAAACTACACATTCCTTATAGCACGAAATCCTATTAGTAGTGCCATCATAATTTTGGTACTATATTAACATTTCAAAAAATCGTGTATTGATATCAGCAGTGTTTTTCAAACATTCAATCTATTTCATAAAACCCCATCTAAAATATATATTTTTTTGCTACATGTTTTAATTTGCATATACCTATTTTACATATCTCAGATTGTATTTAAAATCGTTAACCATTTCTTCTAACTTTTGGCGAAATGGTGTTTTATTAATTTATCATTTGATATTATTAGGGTTCTTTCCTGGTATTCAAAAAGGAAAAATACGTGTCGTTCAGTTATATTTTTCATTTTATCAAACAATTTGGCCGCTGAATCGCTGATTCTGGTAGAGCGCCATCTCTAGCGAATAAAGTTGTAACTAAAATCAATTTCGAATTTTTCATTATTTGCCATAAAAAATCCCATTGCATCCTGAACCCAATGGCGTTTACCGCATTGCTCTAGCGCAAATATTCGTGGAGTTATTAATTTTTAAAGTTGTGCGGGACTTTTGGATCACCCTGTATTTCACAAAACTCCATCTAAAATATATATATTTTTTGCTACATGCTTTAATTTGCATATACCTATTTTACATATCTCAGATTGTATTTAAAAATCGTCAACCAATTCTTCTAACTTTTGGCGAAATGGTGTTTTATTAATTTATCATTTGATATTATTAGGGTTCTTTCCTGGTATTCAAAAAGGAAAAATACGTGTCATTCAGTTATATTTTTCCATTTATCAAACAATTTGGCCGCTGAATCACTGATTCTGGTAGGGCGCCATCTAGCGAATAAAGTTGTAACTAAAATCAATTTCGAATTTTTCATTATTTGCCATAAAAAATCTGATTGCATCCTGAACACAATGGTGTTTACCGCATTGCTCTAGCGTAAATATTCGCGGAGTTATTAATTTTTAAAGTTGTGCGGGACTTTTGGATCACCCTGTTTATTTAAAAGTATTTAGATTGTGCATTTATTTTATATTTTTCACGAAAATATTTTTCCGACTATAGAAAAAAAAGGGGTTATAGTTCAAGTATGCCATTAGTGAAACGAGGATATAAGTAAAATTAAATGTATTTTAAAGGACAGTTTTCACTTGAAAAATTATCATTTTCACTATTAAGCAACTATCCGGTAATATGACACCTCTCCCTAAAGGACACTTTAGCTCTGCAATTAGGCGTTGTCCTTTACAGGGAGGTAGTTCTACTGTACTTGGTTTAAATCTCCTGTATATTAATCAAACAAATGCTACAGGTTTCTGGAGATGTGTTTATTTATCTTTATTAAACCTAATCTCGAGCTTTCGGGCATCTCTGCCCTTTTACAGGAGTACATGGAAATATCTTTCACATATGTTTCTATGTACTCCTGTAGACGGGCAAAGATGCCCGAAAGCCGAAATTAGGTTTAATAAAGATAAACAAACACATTTCCAGAAACCTGTAGCATTTGTTTGATATTACATATATCTATAAAAAAGATATTGATATTTTCGAATTGGAAAAATAAATCCTATGCGCAAAGTTCGCCTCAAGATCAGCAGCCCCAAATCTAAAAACCAAAGAAATATTTACCGAAACAAGCTTTTAAAAACTGACTCCACTATTTGAATCCCATTTAGTTTTAAAATCCTCTGACCTTACTGAAATTCTGAGATAACTTCGGGAAATAGAGCCATCAATCCTTAGAAGCGACATGGTATCTTCAATAGAAGGAAAATGGAAGCTTGTTCTTCACACTCAACTGCAGAAGGAGCTACAGCTTTGGCATCCGAGCTACAACAAAAGTCCCAGCTAACCCCTTCTGTAGCCAATATCTCATAAGAACGCGCATGACTAGAACACGGGCTGAGCCTCTCGAGAAGATCAGGCAACAACAGTCTTGAATGAGAGGATTCTAACTTTACGTGGAAAGATTTAGGCTGCAAGCACAGTACAGAGGTTGGTGTTCTCGTGAACATATCCTAGGTTTCATAAATATTGCCGAGTTACTAATTAAGGACAGTATTGGAGGTATCTGTGCGACACAGTGAGTTAATGATTGAAGGAGTGACTTGGCTCTTCGTTCTCTTTGGTCGGGGGCAGCTGCTATTTTATATAATATAGTGTCGTGCGTACACATGGCGTGAACTGTAGATAGGTACACAAGATGGGTACTACAAGGGAACACATGGCGAGCAGCAGTCCTCTTAACAGTCCCACCACAAGAAGGTAGAGAACATGGGACCGCCTGAAACACATGGGTTAGACACGTGGAGACTTCCATCATTGTACGCTAATCAGTTTCGAATGTTTGTCACCCGCTCTGATCTCCCTTATCGTACTTGAGGCGCCCGCTCGTACTCGACTGTGGTAGTCTCGAGGGCTGAGGGGTCATTCTACTAATGGTTGGCTCTCAGGAAGTATCTCCCTAAACTATAAGAGGGAGGGTTAGAGTATCTGCACGCAGGAAGTCAGAAACGGCTCCTACATGAACGAACGCCAAACTGGCAGCGGCTTCAGCGTCTCCTGAAAACGTAAGTGGTCATTAGTTTCAATAAAGAGCTGACACAGGCCTGGAAATATAGAACAAGTTTTGGTGGTAGAGGTTGAAAGTTGAAGCAGGTCCCTGGGGTTTAGGCTGCAACAATGAGAGGTTAAAAAATGTTACTTACCAGGCGTCCACCCAGGGACACATTCGGTAACTTGCTTGACCTGGACGTGAAACATGATATGCTAAATCCAAGTTTGGCATCAACATCCATCTTGGCTAACCTGGATGAGAATCTTCACTTCGGAGAACTTTTCATCTTCATGTGGAACAGTCATCTCCGAGGAACTGGAACATACAGCCTCCTTCCTCTCTCTAGCTATACATACTTACTCTCTGGGCTCCACCATTGAAGAACAGAAATACACAACTTCCTTTATATTAATATCATTCTTTTATACACAATACATAGAAGATGAAATGTCTTACGAGTTCCATTCATAAGGTCTGAGTAAGAAATCGGAAATTATGTTTTCCAGGTAAAAATAAACAGTTCACTCAGCGACACCTTCACACAGAATCCCACTTCTAACAACTGCAGCTGTTATACCACCGGTCAAGTCAATACAACAGTAGCGGTCTGGACTAAACTGATGGTTTCACTACTGATGAGCCATGCCTTTCCCCCAATATCTTCAATTTCTGTGAAGAAAAAATTTTAAATGAAATAGTTCGAAGTATTTTCAATTTCTACTTATAGATTGCGCGTATCTCATTTAACGCCAAATATTTATAGTGTGGCGTGTAAGTGCGATGTTTGAAATGGGTATTTTCAATTATATATATTTCAGAATCCCGTTTATGTTGACAGAATATTACATCGAAGTGGCAACTTCTTTAAGCAGATCAAGCTAAACAACGGCAGAAACCGTGATATGTGGCCAATAACTGGATCAACCAGTTCTTTGCTAACCTGCCGCTCTAGCTACAGCCAGCTACCTCGCGGCCTTGCCCATCTTTCCCGCGTTTCGAGGTACCCCTGCCTTCAATCCATTCTTGGCGCGTGCTGTACCTACAGGTTCCTGTCTTTATAAAGCTTGAGGAAGAGAGACTAGGACAAATTATCTGGCTTCATATAGAAGACCGAACGTGTATCGTTCTGGTGATATTGGTTGGATGAAGGATCCCGATAAGGATGTCGCTGAATGGGACTAGTGCAGGGGTCGGTAATCTTTTGAGTCGGAAGAGTCAAAAATTACAATTTACAAAATATCAGAGTTTTTAAAGAGCCACAATATTTTTTTGCCAAAAATAAATACTACACAGCATAAATAATATTTGAGGTTTGGAACTATATAAAGAGCCGCAGTTTCTCATCCAAAGAGCCGCATGTGGCTCGCGAGTTACAGTTTGTTGACCCTAGTAGTAGACGTCGAGCATTCATCATTGTCAACCCATCTCTTCACCTTTCTTTTATTACTTCATTTTTAACGTAACTAATCAGCTATTTTTTGTATATTTTCAAATAATATTTTGAATAATAACTTTTAATATTAATTTTTATTATTATTATTTTTTTAATATTTTAACAGTTGGAATATTTTAGAATTTTTTTTTTTTACTCTGTTAAAAAAAATTGGCGGAAATTTTGAGAAGGGTGATAAGAAGAAGAGAGGGAAGGCAGCAGTAGAGACAGATCGGGGAGAGGTTCTAAGAAAATCGTCTAAAAATGTAGTTTTAAAATTTTAGTGGAAGAAATTTTCCAGCCCTCCAACTGAAGCATCAAAAAAGGTAAGTAATTCTCATAATATATTTTTAACGGGTTAATTTTATGTATATTTCCCCATTTCATTCTCATTGCCTATTTTATTCTTTTTTGTTTGACCATTCCAATAGAACAATAAATATAAAAATGTTTTGAATATCAACTTTGGCTTTGAGTCTTTAATTTGGTTCAGAGACGACTATTTTTAACCCCAGTGCGTACAGGATATTTACAAGTTGTATTTGTTATTTCAGAAATCAGCTCACATCTTCAACATGAAATTGTGGAGATACTGAGGGGAATAGACAGACGCTATTTTGGGTCAGAGGACACTCTCTCATCGAGGGCATTGAATTTATTGATGGACTGGCAAAGGAAGGATGCGATAGTCGTGGAATTTCCAGGAATGAGATTTATAAGCGCATAAAGATAAATCCAGGATGGAGGGTGGGAACTGTACGTGAAGACTTCCCGTCGATTCTGACGAAAAAAGAGGGATGATCTATGTAATATATAATATGTTTATATGGTTTTGACCAAGGACTTGGTTGTTGTTGCATGATGTAATCAATATATAGCGTGAGATATTCATGTTTTTAGTTCTTATGATATAATTCTGTAATAATAAAATATTATGCAAATATATAACTTTTCAGTAGCATACAATCTCATTTAATAGAAACTACACTACCTAATATTCAATAATGATTGAATGATGATTCAATAATGAATCTTGATGCAAGCAGTTCCGCATCTTGCTTTGAAAGTCTCAGGTCATGTGTCAAATCATTCAGTTTTGGTTGTGAAAAACGTTTTGGACATTCTTGTTCTCCATAGTTCTCACTATCAGAATCATCCAGTTCGATATATTTTTGTGTGGTGTCTTCTGATTCATCATGAAGAAGATTATTAACACTGGATGAAAAAACTGGGAGGGGACTATTTGGGCTGTGTGGTATTGGAAGTCTAGCTGAATATAGGTATTTGTATATAAGCTTTTTCTTACCATTCCTGTTGAAGTGTTTCAATTCTTGTACGCAAAAGTAACAATCATTGACATGATTTTTTGTCCCTCGCCAAACCATAGGAATCCCAAATGTCAGTTGCCTTTCACCCTTTGTCCACTAGCGCAGTGTTTCGACACGTTTTGCATACCTTATGTGGAGCCCATGTCTTGTTCTGGTCTCCTAATTTTATACCAAAATATGCTAAATACGCCCGCTTTACAAAGTCTGTTATTGCATTTCTTTGCGCTTTTACAGTATATTCGCCACATATATAACAGAAAATATTTGGGTCGTTTTTGTAGGATCTTCTTTTGGAAACATGTCTGGAAGTGAATTTATTAATGTGTTAAAATTTTATTTTCATAAAGTTGATGGCATAGCTTTTAAATGAATGATGCTTGAAATAATAATGTTTATTAAATTTTTAATCTGTGTGAATAAAATATATTTTCACTAAAAATTTAAATACTTGTTTAATTTTTGACAATTTCAAATTAGAAGTGATGGTATAATGTTTGGAAGTGATTTATATATTTAATTGTTAAATTTTTATTTATATATATATATATATATATATATATATATATATATATGAAGTTAATGGCGTATGTTTTAGAAGAACTTTGAGATGTGATGATTGTAAAAATTATGAAGCAATCATGATGACTTGGTAGTTTTCTTTATGAAAATATTATTTTGGTGAAATACACTTTATGGTCATTATCTATAGATTTTGATGACATACAGAAAAACTAAGTGCAGATACGGAATCAGCGCCATTTGATTACCAAAAAAGCATTTTAAATTCTCAAACATCAAAAACTTTTTAAAATTTTGTTGGCCTGTGTAATCG
The DNA here is from genome assembly GCA_030710605.1 of Cordylochernes scorpioides. Taxonomy (NCBI): domain Eukaryota; kingdom Metazoa; phylum Arthropoda; class Arachnida; order Pseudoscorpiones; family Chernetidae; genus Cordylochernes; species Cordylochernes scorpioides. The sequence continues at coordinate 37,612,800 of CP092863.1, read as the reverse complement.
ATACTGAAAAAGAGTTGAATTAAAAATTTAGAAATTTATTATCTTCGAAATTTAAATCGCTGAGAGGATTCCAGCAAACTAAAATATCATTTTTTTTGCTACATGTTTAATTTGCATTTACCTATTTTACATATCTCTGATTAAATTTAAAATTGTCATCCAATTATTCTACTTTTTTCAAAATGGTGTTTTATTAATTTATCATTTGATATTATTATGGTTCTTTCCTGGTATTCAAAAAGGAAAAATACATGTCGATCAGTTATATTTTTCAATTTATCAAACAATTTGGCCGCTGAATCTCTGATTCTGGTAGAGCGACATCTAGCGAATAAAATTGTAACTAAAATCAATTTCGAATTTTTCATTATTTGCCATAAAAAAATCCCATTGCATCCTGAACACAATGGTGTTTACCGCATTGCTCTAGCGAAAATATTCGCGGAGTTATTAATTTTTAAAGTTGTGCAAGACTTTTGGATCATCCTGTATATCCAGACATTAACCCCATGGTTCCATTGCCTGATATTACTAGTAAAGACATTTGGTGTACCTAAAGTATGAGTAGTCACAAACCTCTTACCACCGTGATTTTCATGACCAGTACTGTATGTACAAGAAGTAAAAACAAAATATACCTTTTACACATACACAATCACTTTGTTCTTCAAATAAAAGACACTCCGGCCAGACAATAAAAAGATTTACTGGTCGAAGTGTCTTATATTTGAAGAACAATGAATGCCGGCCAGGCAGCTTCTATCTTTACGACAATCACTTTGAATGTGTTATTAATATTACACTGATATTATCAAGAAGAGGTAGCCGTTTAGAAAATAATTTTAAGAAACAGAGTCCAATTGCTAGATGCTATCCAGCTACCAGAATTTCAAGAACTACATGTAGGAATATCACCACACAGTCATCAAATACAATCAATCTTATAATCTTAATAATTTTCCTTGGGAATCTTGTCAGATATCATCTCTATCATAGATGAACCATTAAATTAACTTTATAAAAAATGTTTCATTTTCTGGAATTATAAATCAATCATATCCCAACATCATATGAAATTGTGAACATGAATTTCTTATTTTCATAGCTTATAACATATTTAAAATATATTTCAAATTTATTTTAGTTTGTAAAATTATTCAGTTTCCTGGGACACGAGTCTTCAACAATTTTTCAGTTCTAGGGTCCTAGCTTTGCTGGCGCCATCAGGTCAGATCCGATGGTGGGGTTAGTAAAAGCTAGAAGTGGAATAGGACTTCTCAGGACCATTTAGGGCTCCTGGGGGGTGAACCGCCAAAAAGGGTAACGCGCCGAGGCAGGTACTTCCAGAGTGGTGAGGAAACTCTGCCGGATAAAAGTTTATTTTTTCAGGAGATAACATTTATCCAAAATAATATATATATTAATAATGCATTAATATATATATATAATAGAAATATAATTAAAGGTATTCGGAGCGGTAAAGGACCCATGAGTTGCTACTCTCTAAGGCGAATGATAAAAAATTTTGAGAAGACTGAATCTCTGGAGAAAAACCTCGGAGGGAAGACCTTCGACCTACAAGTCAGTGTCTGTTACGGTTTCGCAGAATGTTGAAGCTATTGAAACATTATCCACGTATGGAGAAGTAAGTGCTCGACAAGTTTCTCGACAAACGGGAATTTCGCATGGAACAGTTTGGAGAGTATTAAGAAATTGTCATAAAAAATACCCGTACAAAATTCAAAGATTTCACGAGCTAAATGTCGGCGATTTTGAGAAGCGTCAAGCATTCGCTGTATGAGTTTCCGGGAAATTGATATTGATGAAAACTGACTGTCGAATGTTCTGTGGACCGATGAAGCTCACTTTTCTCTAAACGGAGAAGTTAACACTCAAAACAGCCGCATTTGGGCAACAGAAAACCCTAGGAATTTTACAGAAATGCCACTTCATCAGCCCAGAGTTACATTTTGGTGTGGGTTCACTCCTTTTATTATTGGACCCTATTACTTCGAAGAAATTAATGGAAGAATTTTGAAACCGTTTCTGTAACTGGTGAACGTTATGTTCAACTTTCGAGGGAAAAGGTTATTCCCATATTGCAGAACAAACAATCACTAATCGAAATAACATTCATGCAAGATGGAGGAGCTCCTCATATCTCCCGCGGTGCCGAACAATTGCTGAAGGATACGTTCGGTGAAGATCGTGTGATAAGTCGCCACTTTATACATCCGTGGCCTCCAAGATCACCAGACTTGACGCCTTGCAATTTTTGGCTATGGGGGTACATTAAGCCGCGTGTTTATCGATGCCGGCCTACCACATTGGCCATGTTGAAGGCTTCTATCAGACGGCTTCTATTTCAACAGATATATTATTTAATGCTGTCCAATCTGTCATCTATCGTCTGCAGGCGGTGTTTGAGAATGAAGGGCGCCATATTGAGAAAGGATTGTGACCTAATACTAAAGAGAAGGCAGTTACCTCATGTGTTATATAAGCTGCCATGTATTATATTATCTACCAATATTTTGATTTTTCAGCTCTGTGTTGGGTTATGGGGATAATAAATACTGTCCTCAAATTCGACTCTTTTTTTTCGTCATTTTCTCAAATCTTATATTATGTCGTGCAGACCAAAGTGTTATAACTTCTAGAATAACACTGGTACACACAATTTTACCCCTTTGGTTTAATTTATCGCTTTTCGCTCATTAGAACAAATAGCATAAGGAATATTCTCTGTACACCCCTAACTTTAGAAATTTTGCGCAAAAATAATAATACAAAATGATTTTACTACCACCTTATTCAACTCAAAAGGTCAACTTAAAATGAGTTTTATTCGAGGGGATACATTTTAAAAATTTTGTACAGTATAATAAGGAATGATAACATTTGACAAGCTCATAGCATATTTGGAATAAAGTACAACAAATGGATTTTGTCAACCCCCTCTTTATTCAACTTGTTGGATCACGACAAATTTCCAGTTAAATAGTCAAGTGTCTAAAATATGTCAAGAAACTATACATTCCTTATAGCAAGAAATCTTATTAGTGTAGTGCCATAATTGTATTAACATTTCAAAAAATCGTGTATTGATTTCAGCAGTGTTTTTCAAACATTCAATCTAATTCACAAAACCGCATATAAAATATAATTTTTTTTGCTACATGTTTTAATTTGCATTTACCTATTTTACATATCTCGGATTGCATTTAAAAATCATCATCCAATTCTTCTACTTTTGGCGAAATGGTGTTTTATTAATTTATCATTTGATATTATTAGGGTCCTTTCCAGGTATTCAAAAAGGAAAAATACGGGTCGATCAGTTATATTTTTCAATTTATTAAACAATTTGGCCGCTGAATCTCTGATTCTGGTAAAGCGTCATCTAGCGAATAAAATTGTAACTAAAATCAATTTCGAATTTTTATCATTTGCCCTAAAAAATCCCATTGCATCCTGAACACAATGGTTATTACCGCATTGCTCTAGCGCAAATATTCGCGGAGTTATTAATTTTTAAAGTTGTGCAAGACTTTTGGATCACCCTGTATATATATCTTATATCTATATATATATAAATGAATGTTTGTATGTTTGTTTGTATGTCCGGTATACAAATTAGCAGTAGTTCACTAATTCAAACCAAAATTTCCATACATAGGTAAAAAAAATACGGGGAAGACGATATGCTATTTTAAAAAATATATAAATCAAAATCAATCAATATATAAAACTATATATTTTTAGTCAGAAAATGATTTCGATATTGCTCTATCATGTTTGATTATCAGATACAAAATTATATCGGGAAAAATTCCAAAAAGCAGAGACCACGGATGAAACCAGTTCATTATTTTGTACGCAGGAACAAAATTCTAACAGAAAAACATTCATTCGAGCAGAAAACAAAAGCCAGATCATCTTTCTATAAAAATATCGCTTCTCAGACACAAAGTTTGGAGCGGGACGTTTCACAAGAGTGACATCCACGGCGCCAATTTATAATTGTAACGAATAGTATTTGAAAATCAAAATAATATAATTTTCAAATATCGTTGTGAAAATTTACATATTTATGCCAATTTATATGTAATTATTGTATATATGTAAAATATAAATGTAATATAATATATGTAAAAATTATACGGTGCCAATTCATAATTGTAACGAATAGTATTTGAATAAAAACATTTAATCGGGTAAAACCCGGGCGTTGCCCGGGTCATTCGGCTAGTATATATATTTATTTACTAGTGCACGCTCTGAGTCAAAATTCTATGTAAAAGCTAATAGTCAGACTATGCCTAGACGTGTGGACAACATTGGAAAACATATTGAAGCTAATTTTAAAAGTTGAACATCCGGGATTAAAATTAAGGTCTAGCACTTGAATGAAAGCACAGATATGGCAGATACTGCCCAACTGGAAATTTTTATCAGGAGTGTTGATGTACAATTTAAAAAGGTAGAAGAATTAGCGGCACTACATTCACTTTATGACGATATTCAAGTTACGATATTTTTAGAGGCATCGACATTGAATTTATTTCCGTCCCAACTTAACAACCTATCTGGCTTAACAACGGGTGAGAGACACCAGGGTCTAGTAAGTATTGATTGAAACTTAGACGTATCATCCAAGTTGGTATAATTCTTCAATACTAAATTTCCATTGCATCATTCATCAGGAGAATTAGTGCTCGAAGTCCCTTAAGGTTATCGTCAAAATAGTGATTTTTTTAGGTAGATCGGGGGGTTGAATAATCGAGAGCTCCAAGAATTCATAAAGTCTTTAGGCCCAGATTATAATGACGTTCCAATTTATGTAGAAGTAAGATGGATGACTAGATTGGAAAGTGCCTGATTTTCAGCAAGGACTACAATAATGCATATTGTTGCACCAAGTTGCGGCTTGGCAGACTCTTCAGCCTTGATTCTCTCCTGTGCTGGGTCTTGCATCTTACCAGAGCGTGTTTCAACCATCCTACAACTTTATAAAAGGGAATAACGAGATAAGTCTTCTTTAAGTAGCCTCCAGAATCCTTTATTTATTTTCTCACATCAAAGAGAGCTGTGAAGTCACACGTGTACCTAAATATAAATGATGATAATCTAAATAATCTGTTTTAAATAAATATCACAGAATATAAAATAAATAAATATATAATTTAAATTTCAAATATATTAAAAATAATATAAGAAATACGCCATTAATCATGATGTAACACTTCCCCCTCTCCAGAGGTCGTCACGTCCTCGTGAGTTACCTCATCAATTCTCTCAAAATAGGGTTTGAGTCTTGAGACATGGACAATCAATGGGTCTTGGCCAGGATTATCTTTCGGCTCAATTAAGTAATTTACGTTAGACAGCTTCTTTAATATTCGATATGGGCCAAAATATTTTCTCAATAGTTTTTCACATTTTCCGATTTTCCTGACTGGTGTCCAAACTGCCACTAAATGTCCTGGTTCATAGATTCTCTCGTTGTGTTTTTTGTCATAGTTTCTCTTCATTCTTTCCTGAGTCTTCTCTGTGCTGTTAATGACTACCTGTCTCGTCCTTGCTATTTTATCTAAGTAATTTTCTATATATTCGTCATAATCGTTCATGTTACTGTCAATTGGGATATTATCGTCGTCTAAGAGGGACATGGGTTCCCTCCCAAATAACAGGAAAAATGGAGAGTAGCCTGTGGTTTCTTGAATTGTGGTATTGTACGCGTGGGTAACGAAAGGGAGGATTTCGTCCCAGTTCTTCTGGTCTGTATTTACATACATGCTTATCATGCTGATTAGAGTTCTATTTAGCCGTTCCGTTAGTCCGTTAGTCTGGGGATGGTAGCTCGTCGTGAAGCAGTGTTTAACTTTGCACATTTTCATAACCTCCTTCATCAAATTGCTAGTGAACTGTGAACCTCTGTCACTAATAAGAAACCTTGGGGCCCCGTGACGTAAAAAAATTTGTTCGATTAAAAATGTAGAGACTTCTTTCATTGTTGCTTCTGAGACTGCCTTTGTTTCAGCGTACCTGGTATAATAATCAGTCAACACAATTATCCACTTCCTTCTTCTTTTCGTTGATGGCAAGGGACCAACAAAGTCAATCCCGATTCTATCAAAAGGGTAGTTAGCTGGGGGAATGGGTTGCAAAAGTCCAGAGGGCGACTGATTTGAACCTTTCCGACTTTGGCAAAGATGGCACGTCTTTACAAATTCTGAAACATCTTTCAGCATGGAAGGCCAATGATATTTATTCTTCAAACGGTATGTGGTTCTGGCGACGCCTAGATGGCCATTCAGCATATGGTTGTGGAATTCACTCATGATTTCTTTCCTTCTCTTCTTCGGCACTACCAGCAACCATGCTCTGCCTTCAGGGTTTGGGTTCTTCTTATATAGACATCCATTTTCCTCTTTAAAATTCTGTGTGATTGCTCGTTTGCTTCCTTTAAGGCTTTTCTTAACATTTTCTATGAATTCATCCTCTTCATTTATTATCTGATTCAAAAATAGTCGTTCATAATCTTCGAACCAATCCGTTTCAGGTAGGGGTCCTCTAGATAAGCCATCAGCATCCATATGTTTTTTACCCGATTTGTGTATTATGTCAAAATCGTATTCCTGAATTTTCAGTGCCCACCTTGCAAGTCTACCTGTTGGATCTTTAAGATTTTTCAGCCAGCACAATGCGTGATGGTCTGTAATTATCTTGAAGTGTCTTCCATATAGGTAGGGTCGTAGTTTTGATATCGCCCACACCACAGCCAAACATTCCTTTTCGGTGGTTGAGTAATTTTGCTCAGCTTTACTTAGAGTTCGACTCAAATATGATATCACCTTCTCTTCCCCACATATAATTTGGACCAGTGTTGCACCTAAGCCGATGTTAGAGGCGTCTGTGTGAATGAAGGTGGCTGCATTTGGATCAAAGTGACCTAAGATTGGCGGATTTATCAGAGCTTTTTTAAGGTTTTGAAATGCTTCCTCTTGTTTTTCTGTCCAGGTAAATTGCGCATTTTTCCTGATGAGTCCTGTCAATGGGTCAGCAATTAATGAGAAATCTTTAATGAATTTTCTATAATAGGAACACATTCCTAGGAACGATTGTACTTCTTTGACCTTTTTGGGATGAGGAAAATCCCTAACGGCTTTGATATTATATTCGGCCGGTTTTATACCCTGTTGGTTGGTTATATGACCAAGGATCTCAAGTTCTTCAAAAGCAAATCTGCATTTCTTGTCGTTCAGTTTCAAATTAGATTCACTAAAACATTTTAAGACAGCTTCAAGTCTTTTAAGGTGGGTTGGAAAGTCTGAGCTGTATATAATAACGTCGTCCAGATAACAAAGGCAAATCTGCCATCTTAGATTTCCAAGCACATTGTCCATATTCCTCTCAAAAGTAGCAGGGGCGTTGCATAGTCCAAAGGGCATGACGTTGAATTCATATAAACCGTGGGTTGTAGTGAAAGCTGTCTTCTCCTTGTCTTTCTCTTCAATTTCGACTTGCCAATATCCCGATCTAAGGTCTATTGCTGAGAAGTACTTTGATCCTTGGAGAGTATCCATTACGTCATCAATTCTTGGGATTGGATAAACATCCTTTACTGTTACCCCATTCAATTTTCTATAGTCTACACAAAATCTGAACTTACCATCTCTCTTCTTGACCAGTATTACAGGGAAAGACCAGGGACTTGAAGATGGTCTAATTATGCCTTCTTTGAGCATTTCATCAATTTGATCTTTTATAATGTCCCGTTCTTTGGGGCTCACCCTATATGGCTTGTGCTTTATCGGTTTTGCATCTTCTGTATCGATCCGGTGTTTTGCCAAATTGGTCCTGCCTAACCTCGGCGAAAACAAATCAGCATACCTAATCAAAATTTGTTTCAAATCCTCTTGTTCTTTAGGTGATAGATTTTTGTTTATCTGAAATTGGATTTCGTCATTATTAATTTGCTCTAACTTCTCTATGAACTTCACCTCTGCAGGAAGGCTTCCATGAGCCAATGTTTGGTCTTTCATGATTTTTAAAGGTCGAGGATAAGGGTTCGTTATCCAGATATGAGTTTTCCTATCCGTGACAGTAAGCAAACTTCTTGCCAATCGAAGGCCATTTGTTTGAATCATTCTGTTGTTCTCTTCGATGACCTTTTCGCCATCTTCTGCTTCTATTGAGGCCTTAATTAATCTAATAGACAGTTCAGGTATAACAGTATCTTCAACGCTTTTTATTTTTTTCAGTTCATAATTGCTTATGTCATGATTATTTGTCAGATCGTATTTTATTATTTCTTTTTTGCAATCTATTTTCGCGTTCATTTTCTTAAGGAAATCTCTTCCAAAAATTAATGTCCGTAAATGCGTTTTCAAAATCACAAATTTGTGCGATAATGCTTTGTCATCAATTTTTATATTTAACAATATACTTCCTACTATGTCTAATTTTTTTCCATCGGGTCCTGCACAAGTTTTTGCGAGTTTACTTATACCATGGCCTGTATCGAGGGCCGTTCTGAGGTCGACCACTGAGAGGTCAGCGCCTGTATCAACCAAAGCTTCAAAAGTTCCTATCTTGTCCACATGAATTTTTAATTTGTATTTAGGGTCCAACTTTTTGATTCCATTTATGGTCGACTTGCTTTGATTGACATATTCAGGCGCGACGCTTAGTTTAAATCTTCCAACACGGAATATCTATTCCGGGTAGGAATATTTGTCTGTGTGCTATGACAAACATCAGCATAAAGCCGAGGTCCTGATTTATCTGATATTTCATTCATTTGGCATTTCTCTTCGATCTTCTCTTGGGTAGCTGTTGGATCCTCTTCTAGGATTCTTATAAACTTGACCCTACAATAACGGGCCACGTGCCCTGGCTTGTTACACTTGAAGCAGATTGGTCTTCCATCTTCCGTCCTATTTTTGCTCACTTCTTGACTTTTATTGTAGGTGTTTCTCTGGAGGTTTGGTTTAGGCACAAAGTTTGGATTATAAGGACGTCTCGGGGTAAAGGGCTGGGTCAAGTTGTTTCGATACTGCCTGAGAGTAGGAGGGAAGTCGTTCTTGTAATTATTGGAAACAGGGGCTTGGGGCCTGGAAGGGGTCTGGTAGTTTCGTGTGGCAGTCGGCGGCACGTACCTCGATTGTTGTTGGGGTCTAGAATAGCGTGGGCCGTTATATAGGTTTCTGGATTTCTCCACACGTTCCCGATACTTCTTTTCAAAAGAATCCATTTTCTTGCACACGACAAGAAGTTCATCGGTCGTTTTAGGAGGGTTCAGGTAGAGCGCGAATGAGTACTCTTTTTTCAGTCCTCCAATAACATGATCGATTTTTGTTTCTTCTTCCATTGCGGGGTCAACCTTGTTGCACAACACTAGGATGTCTTCCGCGAACCTGATTGCTGGTTCATTCCAGTGTTGCATTCTGTTGAGCTTCATTCTTAGTTCTTCTTTATTGGTGTCCAGAGAAAAATCCTGAATGAGGCGGATTTTAATATTTTCCCAGCTCCTGAAACTCGCTTTGTGTAAATTCAACCAGGTTTTAGCGCTTCCCGTCATGTTCATGGCGGCATAACGGGCAATTATGTAGTCTGCCCAATGATAGAGGAAACCAATCTCTTCGAGGGATTCTATCCATGGGCGAGGGTCTTCTGTTCCATCATACTTGGGGATGTCGATGTTGGGATTCAGGACAACTGGGTCGGAACTAGCATCTCCACCAATTGTTGCACCAAGTTGCGGCTTGGCAGACTCTTCAGCCTTGATTCTCTCCTGTGCTGGGTCTTGCATCTTACCAGAGCGTGTTTCAACCATCCTACAACTTTATAAAAGGGAATAACGAGATAAGTCTTCTTTAAGTAGCCTCCAGAATCCTTTATTTATTTTCTCACATCAAAGAGAGCTGTGAAGTCACACGTGTACCTAAATATAAATGATGATAATCTAAATAATCTGTTTTAAATAAATATCACAGAATATAAAATAAATAAATATATAATTTAAATTTCAAATATATTAAAAATAATATAAGAAATACGCCATTAATCATGATGTAACAATATAATGCTTTACAATCAAGTATTCCAGAGTTTTATGGCAGATAGTGGGTGTTCATACAAATTCGTAAGTAGGGACAAGCGGAAATATAGACAAATCAGTCTGGAGGGAGATACCAGCCGACTATGCGAGGGTACCAAGTCATTGCCGTCACTGTAAAGGTCGCTTCTCCCCGGCCCAATCGTTCCAAACGTCGCTTCTCCTGCCCGGCGGAAGATCTGTGTACAAAATAGATATGGAAAATTTGCCGGCATGGATATTTATCTATAAAAATAAGGTTACCTCTACGGTCATAATATATATCGACGCCATATATTGACCGCAAACTAACAGACTCAGGACAAAGCCACAACACCAACTTTGGCAAACTGAGAAGCGCTCAACTGGAGAAGGTCAATAGATGACGCCTACGTTTTGGCGTTTATTTTGATGGAAGAGGCGAGCTTTATATATGTGTGTGTGTTAATTTGTTGTTTATGATAATTATATAATTTATAAATAAAAAAGCTAGGTCAAAACATTAACGTTATATATATGTGGGAATTGAAATCTAAATTTTTTTGTTTTCTAAAGTAAACTGGTCTGTGAAAAATAGAAATTTCCAGGGTTACTAATCTCTCTTTAACAATTACGAAAATATCTAATATAAAAATGTAATGCTTAATATTCCAAGCTTAATATATATTTATAGAGAAAACTACCTATCTTTTCTCTAATAGAACAGGAAATTTATAAAAGAAATTCAATGCATAATTTAAAATTCCTATATTTCTATAGTCTCTCATTTGATCAAAAAACGCTCAAGGAGAACCCGGGTTATAAATATTTCTCTCTTAATCAGAATGAAAACTCATTAAAATTTCTGATGAAATGTAGATCCTAAAGGAATATTTGAAAGGAATTACAAATCAAAATTCTAATTTGATCCAGTTCAAAACGTTTACGGGAGTTACCAAGATTAACCCTTAAGTACGAGGTCTTATTAAATATCTGAAAAAGCTTTAAAACATTCAGAGATCAAAACTTTAGTGGCTTAATTTTATATGAAAATTAATAAGCAAACATATATAAAGGAAATATATAAATGGAAATTTCAATTGCTTGTGAAGAAAAATTTGTACAAAAGTTATTTGAAAATCTACCAAAATGACACCGACGATGGAATTGAATACAAATTGAAGAAATAAATATTGATATATATACGCTCGCCAAACAATAATGGTAGCCAAACTTTCAATAGAAATATATTGATAGGAATAAAACGCTCCAAGAATGACATGCGATCAAATTACAATCGATGAGTGAAATAATGGCAAAATGCTCTTCAAATCACGAAGGCGGAAGGTAGGATTGTCTATGCCAGAGCTCGGCAACCTTTTGAGTCAGAAAAGTCAAAAAATTACAATTTACAAAATGTCTAAGTTTTAAAGAGCCACAAAATTTTTTCTTGCCATTAATAAATAGTATTACACGCAATTTCAAATCCAAAGAGCCGCATGTGGCTCGCGAGCCGCAGGTTGACGACCTATGAAATAAATGTAATTCTCTTTCCCAATGTCTACAAATAGTCTTAATATTTTCTTTGTTGAATATCTATTACATAGAACTATTTCTTCACCTATGTGCCAAAGTAAGAAGATAATGGCAATCCAAAGAAGTCTTATTCATGCGAGAGAACTTTGCACTGAGAGCTCATACATAAAGTCTGACGTAAAGATATAGTCAATGAGAATAGTATATATCTGTAAAGAATATATATACTAAACACACACACACACAATAATATTATCACTCTCCAGTATAAATGGATGAAAAGATAACAGAATTCTTTAGAGGATTGGTCACAAAACTACCAATAGGTCTCTCTACTTGATTTAAATATCCTAAAAATATATTAAAATAATACAAAAGATTTCTGGATAAGTGTTTCTTTTTATTAATGCATTCTCAAGCTTTCGGGAAATCTCTGCCCTTCTGCATCATTACATAAAACTAACAAAAATTATTATTTGTTTAAAATAATACAAATGAAAACACCAAAACGCGAATGTTTCTTTTCACAAATGAATCAAACTTCTACTGTCCTTACTGAGATGAAAAAAAATATTGGGAGGGCTTGGCTCATCAGATTAAAATAACACAACAGGTTGCTGGAGATGTGTTTATTCTTATTAATGCTATCTCAAGCTTTCGGGAAATCTCTGCCCTTCTACATGAGTACATAAAACTAACAAATTATTATTCGTTTTATGTATTTCTGTAGAAGGCAGAGATGCCCGAGAAAGCTGAGAGTGCGTTAATAAAAAGAAACTCATCTCCAAAAACCTGTTGTGTTATTTTAATCTATAGGTATCTATTATTTATGCATTAGCGCGCCATCTGTTATCAAAATTCAAAACTATTATAGAAGCGTATGATTCTTTTTAAAAGTAAAAATTATTTATTTTTAAAAAAGATTCATACGCGTCTATAATAGTTTTGGATTTTTTAATAGGTATATATAAATAAATCTCTATACCCAGACATATAGAAAGGGTTGATCTATTCCACATGGCTGTCCAGGGATCACCTCGGATGGAAGAACATGGCCTAGAATATGGATGAACTGTAGGAAGGCGACTTCTCACGACATCACGTAAGGAAGAACGTCTTGAAGAAACCAAGGATCTTCAGATAACGTGGGACAAGTTCTTTAGAATATACATGAAAAAAGACATTGGAAGACATGTGGTGTACTTACAGTTCAAGCAGTCACAACGTCTTTTTACTATGATTTCCGTACAGTACAAGTATTTACAATCCTCTATCATTATTATCATGAGCTGTTAGTCTACATGTCCACAGGCACCTAGTTGGTAAATTATTTTAGAGTTGATTCTATTTGAAGTTTGATTTTAAAAAGATATAGAATTATCCACGGTAAATCAGTAACACAACACAATGGAGGCAGGCAGGAAGAAGAAAAAGCTTATATAGAAACATACCAGTTTATATTCTGATAATCAGTTTTATTATTAACTTACATTAAGTAGAGTAAAAAATTATAATGTATTAACGCGCCATCTCTAACGAAAATTCGAAACTATTATAGGCGCGTATAATTCTTTTTTAAAAATAAACAATTTCTACTGTCCTTACTGCCATGGAAAAATTAATGGGAGGACCTGACTCATCAGTGATGAGCCCTCCCAGCGGTCTCGCCAGTTTAATCTACCATACCGCTGTTATATTGCATTTTTCGATCTTCCTATTATAGTGATACTGATGCTTGACTCTTAGAATGGGTATTTTATATGAACTATAGACATAAGCTTTGAGGACAGCAGAACTACATACAACTATAAATATATAATATGCTTTGAGCAATCGCTCTTCCGCTCTTCAGGGGTTGAATTCCTTTCATATCTATCAATCATTTTTCTATAAAAAAAGGGGGGGGAGCTCAACTTTTAAATAAGTTGAAAAAAATTTGCACTCACGGTCGAAACTTTAAGCAGTGGAAAATCTATTATGTTGCTGGTTATCTGTTGTTGTTTTTTTTTTTTTTCTTGTTTGTTTGTTTTATAAGGAGACAGGTAATTTTGTTCACACTTGGTTAACTCATGTATCTTCAATAAAGGTCACTGTGTATCAAATATCTTTCAGAGTTATTGTCTGAATCCCTATATACATACTAAAAGGTACAACTCCCATATATTCAATTTATTATTAATATTAAAAATTTTAGATATTTTTGTTTTTAAAAAATTAAATTAATAAAATATTATTTTTGAAACATATTCAATTTCATTGTCAAATTCAACTATATAGGAACTAAAATTCATTATTTAAAAACAAAAGTATTTGCTCTTATTGATTTTAAGTATATTTAATTTAATTTAAGTATATAATTATATCTTATATATTTGACAGAAAAATAAAAATTATTATTAAAACCAAAATATATAATGTTAAACTCTAAACAAGAAGAACCAGTTTTTGACGCACAAATGCTTCCTAACGAACGGGAAGAACAAAACACAAGCGTTTGCCAAAAATGTACGGAATCGCAGATGATTTTGAGTTCAGAAAAGGAAGTGGATGTGAATAAAAATCCCAAAAAGAAAGACGAAGCAGTGGATTTAATGGACGGATTATATATAAGATGTGAGCTAGAAGGGCAGTTCATCTTAGCCTTGGTGACTACTGGGTCTGAAATTGACGCTATGAGTCGAGAGCGAGCTGAACGTTTAGGTTTGATGGAGTTTGTTGATAAATCTTGTAGCAAGAGCTTTGTTGGCTTTAGAAGTTCACACAGCGTCGGCCAGATACATCAGCTATATTTGGATATAGGTGGGCTTAAGGTTTCTTCTTCTATTAGTGTCTTTGAAGGATTTAATCCTTATATTCTCCTAATTGGTGCAAATACACTTAGGAATTTATTATTTTCTATTAACATCAAAAAAGAGTGCCTATATTGCCCAAACACTCGAACTTCCATTTTTATCAAAAAGTGATGTTATTATGTATATGAAGAATTTGAATGATTCCTGGAAGCTTATTCAACAGAATGTTGCACAATCGATGGACAATAGTTCAAGAACGAAACAGTCTCCCAACTCTAAAGAAAAATATTGCAAACCTTCACAGACAAATATCACTACATCAATAGGCCAAGAAGAAAAACATTACAAGAATGAAGTTGTATCCGTTTCTACAGTTTTACACGAAGAGGTTACACGAGATGACAAATCAATCATGGACAACTATGCCCATCCAGGAATGTATAGATGCGATAAGGTACCCAGCGTTATGGTAGAGTTGAATGGACGCACTGCCATGGCTTATGTCGACACTGGTTCTCGAAACTCCAAGATTACTCGAGATTTCGCAGAACAATGCGGCCTTCTGCATCAAGTTGATTCAAGATCTGCAAGACATATTGTTGGAACGGCACGATGTATTGTTCATTCTGCTCAACTGAAAATAGGAAAGGACGTATTCCAGTCATGTCTGGAAATTCTTGACAATATTCCAGTGCCACTTATTATTGGAAGAGATCCATTATTTTTAGATTCAATCTTTACATTTCTTTATACAGCAATTTTATTCACAACATCAACAATTTTACTAAATGGCACTTAATGACCGAATCCAAAATTAATTCATATGAAAATAATCAATGAAAAAAAATTAATAATTTGTACTATATTTCATCACAAAAAAAAATGTTTTATATATAATTAAATAAATACTATATTTTAAATTATTTATTCCCCTACTTTTCAATGACCCGCTGTCACCTTTTTCAAGGAAAACAAAACTTACTATATATTAGTTGATTTATGGAAAATTTATATTTAAACACGCGCAGCGCGTCGATATTACAAAAACTTCGAACTGGGAAAAATAAATGTAATAAAAAAAAATTGTTTCGAATTATTTACAAAAAAAAAAGAAAAAAAATCTAAATATTATTTTAAAAGCTTTGCAATCCATTTTCTTTCTTTATAATTTTGATATTTCATTTAATTTTTTCTAATAGATAATTATACTCTCTTTAGGTACATTACTTTTCTTATTGAGAAAATGTCCATTTATTTTTTCAGACTCCTATCCCTCCAAAAATATTCCTTCAAGTTGAGTTTTGATTCCTCTATACACCCATACCTCGCTTTGCGTCGGGGTTACGTTCCAAAAAAATACGACGCAAAGTGAAAATATGTGAAGGCGCAATCAAAAACAAAGGTGTTGCCATATTGTAGGAAAAAAAAATAATAAAAAATTAATGACTCGAATCCAAAACAACGCAACTTCGAAAATCTAACGACGCACAGTGAAAATCAGTAAAAATTAAGCAGCGACGCAACTTCGAAAAAAAAAAACGAAACGACGCAAAGCGAGGTATTGGTGTGTGTTCAAAAAGTATCGCGACTTTTGAATTTTCGCGGGTTACGTATATTCGAATTTCGATCTTTTTGTGGCTTTATGTTGGTACTCATGTCTCTCACTTATGCCGGCAAGCTCGACCATTTTGAATGTTCACTTAATTGTTGACAGCTGCTTTGCTTGCAGGTGTTTTGGATCGTCTTCGATTTTTACCTATTAAAAAAAATGGATCAAAGAACCTGTATCAAATTTTGTGTGGAAAACGAAATTAAGTGCGCGGATGCATTCCGAATATTGACTGTGGCATACGGAGAAGCTACCTTGGACCGAAGCAACGTTTATCGGTGGTACAAAATGTTCTCAGAAGGCCGAGAAGATGTGAACGACGAAGAGCGTGTCGGACGCCCGAGCACTTCAACAACAGACGAAAAAATTAATGAAGTGGAGAAAATGATATTGGCCAATCGTCGAATCGCCGTTAGAGAAGTTGCTGAGGACCTAAACATATCGATTGGTTCGTGCCATTCGATTTTTATCAATGATTTGGGCATGAGACGGGTCGCCGCGAAATTCGTACCAAAATTGCTCAATTGCAACCAAAAACAGCATCGCATGAACATTGCTAATGAGATGTTGGACTCTGTCCGCGACGACCTAAATTTGCTCCAGAGGGTCATAACTGGTGACGAAGCGTGGGTTTATGGTTATGACGTGGAAACCAAAGCTCAATCATCTCAATGGAAGCTGCCGCACGAACCAAGACCGAAAAAAGCGCGCCAAGTTCGGTCGAATGTGAAAGTTTTGCTGACAGTTTTATTCGATTGCTGGGGCGTGGTGCATCATGAGTTCTTGCCACAGGGTAGAACGGTCAATAAGGAATATTACCTGCAAGTTATGCGCAATTTGCGCGAAGCAATCCGCCAGAAACGCCCGGATTTGTGGAAGAACAAAAATTGGCTTTTGCACCACGATAACGCCCCTGCTCACACATCGTTGCTTGTGCGCGACCTTTTGGCCAAAAACAACACACTAATGATGCCGCAGCCACCGTATTCCCCAGATCTGGCCCCCTGTGACTTTTTCTTGTTCCCTAAACTGAAGAGGCCCATGAAAGAACGACGTTACGCTACGCTTGACGAGATAAAGACGGCATCGAAGGAGGAGCTGAAAAAGATATTTAAAAAATGATTTTTTGAAGTGCTTCGAAGATTGGAAAAAACGTTGGCACAAGTGTATAATATCTCATGGGGATTACTTTGAAAGGGACAAAATAGGTATTCATGAATAAATATATAATTTTTGAAAAAACACAAAAGTCGCGATACTTTTTGAAAACACCTTCGTATAATATACTAGCCGAATGACCCTGGCAACGCCCGTGTTTTACCCGATTGAATGTTTTTATTCAAATACTATTTGTTACAATTATAAATTGGCGCCTTAAATAAATGTATATATTAGTTAATAACTATAGCCTATGTGCTTTATCTGTGTAAGTACTGTTGGCTTCCGTAGGCGTCTCTTACTGGGAAAAAGAAAGAGAGGATTCCATTTAGTTATTAACTAATATATGCATTTATTTAAGGAGCGACCCGCTCCAACACAATAGTTACAAAAACCAAAAAGAGAGTGGGGGGGGGGGGGCAAAGTAAAAAACAAAGTGTCTCGCGTAGTGGTGGCGTGATCGTAGCCAACCAATAGGAGAGCGCCATTCCAAAAAAAAAGCAAACGGTGACAGAGATGACGTATGACGCTCGTAACTGTATATAGAATGGGCTCAATCCCACATTCAAGGTTATCATTTTGCTCTAATATATGTAAAACTAGCCGAATGACCCGGGCAACGCCCGGGTTTTACCCGATTAAATGTTTTTATTCAAATACTATTCGTTACAATTATAAATTGGCACCGTGGATGTCACTTTTGTGAAACGTCCCGCTCCAAACTTTGTGTATTTTAAAAATATAAAAATAAAAATGTAAATTTTCACAACGATATTTGAAAATTATATTATTTTGATTTTCAAATACTATTCGTTACAATTATAAATAGGCGCCGTGGATGTCCCTCTTGTGAAACGTCCCGCTCCAAACTTTGTGTCTGAGAAGCGATATTTTTATAGAAAGATGATCTGGCTTTTGTTTTCTGCTCGAATGAATGTTTTTCTGTTAGAATTTTGTTCCTGCGTACAAAAAAAAATGAACTGGTTTCACCCGCGGTCTCTGCTTTTTGGAATTTTTCCCGATATAATTTTGTATCTGATAATCAAACATAATACAGCAATATTGTCATAATCATTTTTCGACTAAAAAAACAACTATTTTTGCCCAGAACCTGTCAATTTTATTTTTTATTGGCTAAAAATCCGATAAATATATTTTCCAGATTTTTCTCTATGTCCTGTCAAAACACGTTTTACATGTACATTAGGTCAGGTGATATTACCTCCCATCTTCACCGCTAGAGGCGCTGCTTGCGAGCGAAAAAGCAAATTTGCAACACAATTTGCAAATAACTCTAAGAATATTCGGGATAGAGACCTGAAATTTTCACTATAAGTTTTTCCAGATTCTACTCTATATACTGTTAAATTTCAGTCAGATTAGTTACGTATTGTGGACGTGTATAGCCGACATAGATACCCACATACATACATACATACTCGTGCTTGCGGCCACGCATCGCGCGAGCTCCTGAATCTTTCGCTTTTTCCCCAGCTCAAAATCTTTTTTGTTAATTTAAAATTATATCATCCTTCTCATCTTTATTCAAGCTTCATTTAGAACCATCACTCATCGATTTTCATCAAGTTTAAAATTTTTCTTATTTCACAATTTTCATAAATCCGCAAAGCTACAAGTTGTAGCTTTGCCTCATTACCATGGTAACGGCCAAGTTGGTCGTTGCGTCATCACCATCTGAGAGATCATTGGCCGAGAAGATCATAAATCATTCATCTACATCGAAAATCATTAATGCAAATTCGCCAACATCATCGATTAATGAAAACAAATCTGCTAATATTTTTTTTTTTGTTGCACCAAGTTGAAGCTTTGCAGGGTCGTCGACCTTGGTTTCTTCCTTCTTGGTGTTATACACGTTTCCCGAGCGGGTTTCCATATTAAAAGTAAATAAATAAAAATAAATTACCTTTTAAAGTTATTGTGCTTATTTATTCTTGTCTTCCTCGTAGGTTGCGATCCGCCGTCTTCGTCTAGGTCCTCTCCCGCTCCAATAAGCAATAAAGATATATGTACAATAAATATTACAAAAGGAGTGAAACTATAAAAAGGAATGATGCTAATCTAAATATTCTGTTTTAAATAAATATTAAATATCATAGAATATTTTGAATAAATGTAAGGCGCATTAAAATTGATGTAACACTTCCCCCTCTCCAGAGGTTGTCACGTCCTCGTGAATGACCTCATCCATTCTCTCATAATAAGGCTTGATTCTTGAAACATGAACTATCAGAGGGTCTTGGTCCGGATTATCTTTCGGTTCTATTAGATAATTGACGCTAGACATCTTTTTTAATATTCTATATGGACCAAAATATTTTCTCAGAAGTTTCTCACACTTTCCTATTTTCCTAATTGGTGTCCAAACTGCTACTAATTCTCCTGGTTCGTAGCTTCTTTCCATGTGTTTCTTGTCATAGTTCTTTTTCATTCTTTCTTGAGTCTTTATTGTGTTGTTAATGACTAATTTTCTTAGTAAATTAAATTATATTGCCATCTATCGTTAAAATTTTACTCAAATAAATTTACTGGCAATGCGTTTCTTTTAAATATCATCAAATATTATCTCTACAGACCTTACTGCAATGGTATGAGTTATTGAATGAGAGGGCTTGGCTCATCAGTAGTGAACCCTCTCAGCGGTTTCGCCAAATTAATCTCTAGACCGCTCTACTATTGTATTGGACTGGTTTTGTTATATACCCTGCATTTTCTATGGAAGGCAGCTTAGGGGTGTTTAAGGAACTATGGACATAAGCTTATAGGTCTGTAGAGGTACATACATATAATTTCAAGGTATTGCATCGAGCAAAGCTCTTCCGCAAAATATGTTTTCATAACCAATATATATTAGTAAATTAAATTATATTGCCATCTATCGTTAAAATTTTACACAAATAAATTTACTGGCAATGCGTTTCTTTTAAATATCATCAAATATTATCTCTACAGACCTTACTGCAATGGTATGAGTTATTGAATGAGAGGGCTTGGCTCATCAGTAGTGAACCCTCTCAGCGGTTTCGCCAAATTAATCTCTAGACCGCTCTACTATTGTATTTGTATTTCTTGTTCTGTCTATTTTGTCTAAGTGATGTTTTATGTATTCATCATAATCATCCTTGTCAATGTCCACCGAGATATTCCTGTCGTCCAAAAGAGACGTGGGTTCTCTTCCAAACATCAGGAAAAAGGGAGAATATCCTGTGGTTTCCTGAATTGTAGTATTGTAAGCGTGAGTGATGAACGGGAGTATTTCGTCCCAATTCTTCTGATCAGTGTTCACATACATACTGAGCATATTGATCAATGTTCTATTTAACCGTTCTGTCAATCCATTAGTCTGGGGATGATAGCTCGTTGTGAAGAAATGTTTAATCTTGCACATTTTCATCACCTCTTCCATTAAATTACTGGTAAATTGAGAGCCTCTGTCACTAATAAGATATTGTGGGGCTCCGTGCCGGAGAAAAATATCCTCTACTAGAAATTTTGAAACTTCTTTCACTGTTGCTTCCGAGACTGCTTTTGTTTCTGCATATCTAGTGTAGTAGTCCGTCAGCACGATTATCCATTTTTTCCTGTTTTTCGTAGATGGCAATGGACCAACAAAGTCAATTCCAATTCTTTCGAAAGGAAAGTTGGCTGGGGGAATGGACTGTAGTAGTCCAGAAGGTAATTGGTTTGAGCCTTTCCTACTTTGGCAAAGGTGACACGTCTTAACGAATTCTGAGACATCCTTTAGCATGGATGGCCAAAAGTATTTACTCTTTATTCGGTACATGGTTCTGGCGACGCCCAGATGGCCATTCGACATATGATTGTGATATTCTTTCATAATTTCTCTCTTTTTCTTCTCTGGAACCACAAGCAACCACGCCCTGCCTTCAGGGTTCGGGTTTTTCTTAAAGAGGCATCCATCTTCTTCTTTAAAGTTTTGCGCAATTGATCGCCTGCTTCCATTAAGGTTTTTCTTAACACTTTCGATAAATTTATCCTCTTCGTCTGTTATTTGATTTAAAAATAGCCTTTCAAAATCCTCATCCCAATCAGTTTCTGGTAAGGGTCCCCTAGATAAGCCATCGGCGTCCAGATGCTTCTTTCCTGATTTATGTATTATATCGAAGTCATATTCTTGAATTTTTAATGCCCATCTTGCCAATCGACCTGTTGGATCCTTCAAGTTTTTGAGCCAGCATAAGGCGTGATGGTCTGTTACTATTTTAAAGTGTCTTCCATAAAGGTAGGGCCGTAATTTTGACATTGACCAGACAACGGCCAGACATTCTTTTTCCGTTGTTGAATAATTTTGCTCCGCTTTACTTAGGGTACGACTCAAATATGAGATCACCTTCTCTTCACCACCGATGTCTTGGACAAGTGTTGCACCTATGCCGATGTTGGACGCATCAGTATGAACATAAGTAGGCGCGTTTGGATTGAAGTGACCTAAAATTGGTGGACTTAATAGTGCTGTTTTTAGGGTTTGAAACGCTTCCTCTTGTCTTTCTTCCAGGTAAATGATACACTTTTTTTCATAAGGTTGGTCAAAGGGTCAGCAATTTTTGAGAAATCTTTGATAAATTTTCTATAATATGAACACATTCCCAAAAAGGATTGTACTTCTTTGACCTTTTTGGGACGAGGAAAATTTCGGACAGCTTTGATATTATGTTCTGCTGGTTTTATACCATGTTTGCTCGTTATATAGCCGAGAATCTCCAATTCTTCAAAATCAAATCGGCATTTTTTGTCGTTTAACCTTAAATTAGATTCACGAAAACATCTAAAAACAGCTTCAAGTCTTTTGAGGTGCTTTGGAAAATCCGGGCTATATATGATAACATCATCCAGATAACACAAACAAATTTGCCATCTCAGATTTCCAAGCATATTCTCCATATTTCTCTCAAAGGTAGCAGGTGCGGTACAAAGTCCAAAAGGCATCACGTTGAATTCATATAATCCATGCGCTGTAGTGAAAGCTGTTTTCTCTTTGTCTCTTTCTTCGACTTCAACTTGCCAATATCCAGATCTGAGGTCTATTGCTGAGAAGTATGTAGATCCTTGGAGAGTATCCATAACTTCGTCTATTCTAGGGATCGGATAGACATCTTTTACTGTCACATTATTCAGTTTTCTGTAGTCCACATAAAATCTGTATTTACCATCTCGCTTCTTGACTAATATTACTGGAAAAGACCAGGGGCTAGAAGATGGCCTAATTATGCCTTCTGTAAGCATCTCGTCAATTTGCTCTTTTATAATATCTCGTTCTTTAGCACTTACCCGGTAAGG
Source organism: Cordylochernes scorpioides (assembly GCA_030710605.1). Classification (NCBI taxonomy): domain Eukaryota; kingdom Metazoa; phylum Arthropoda; class Arachnida; order Pseudoscorpiones; family Chernetidae; genus Cordylochernes; species Cordylochernes scorpioides. The sequence continues at coordinate 37,590,305 of CP092863.1, read as the reverse complement.
CTTGTGTTTAATTGGCTTCGCGTCTTCTGTGTCTATCCGATGTTTTGCCAAATTGGTTCTCCCTAATCTCGACGAAAACAGATCTCCATACCTTCCTAAAACTTGTTTTAACTCCTTCTGTTCCTTTGGTGAAAGATTTTCGTTTATTTGGAATCTAGGTTCTTCGTTCTCTTCTACCTCTCTTTCTCGATTCACATTTATTTTCGCTCGACTACTTCCAAAAGCCAATGTTTGGTTTTTCATTATTTTTAACGGTCGAGGATACGGATTAGTTATCCAGATATGTGTTTCCCTATTTATAACCTTGATCAAGCTTCTTGCTAGACGAAGTCCATTTGTTTGAAACATTTTGCTGCTTTCCTCGATAATATATTCCCCATCCTCTGTTTCTACCAATGCCTTGATCAATTTAATGGAACATTCCGGTACAATAGAATCCTTGGCACTCTTTATTTTCAACATTTCAAAATTGATTTCGTCATGATTATTCGTCAAATCGTATTTTATAGTTTCTTGCTTACAATCTATTTTCGCGTTCATTTTCTTAAGGAAATCTCTCCCAAGAATTAATGTCCGTAAATGCGTTTTCAATATCACAAAGTTGTGTGATTATGTTTCGTCATCAATTTTTATATTTAAAAATATACTTCCTACCATGTCCAATTTTTTTCCATCGGGTCCTGCACAAATTTTTGCGAGTTTACTTATACCATGGCCTGTATCGAGGGCCGTTCTGAGGTCGACCACTGAGAGGTCAGCACCTGTATCAACCAAAGCTTCAAAAGTCCCTATCTTGTCCACATTAACTTTTAATTTGTATTTAGGGTCCAACTTCTTGATTCCGTTTATGGTCGACTTGCTTTGATTGATAGATTCAGGCGCGACGCTTAGTTTAAATCTTCCAACACGGAATATCTATTCCGGGTAGGAATATTTGTCTGTGTGCTATGACATACATCAGCATAAAGCCGAGGTCCTGATTTCTCTGATATTTCATTCATTTGGCATTTCTCTTCGACCTGCTCTTGGGTAGCTGTTGGATCCTCTTCTAGGATTCTTATAAACTTGACCCTACAATAACGGGCCACGTGCCCTGGCTTGTTACACTTAAAGCAGATTGGTCTTCCATCTTCCGTCCTATTTTTGCTCACTTCTTGGCTTTTATTGTAGGTGTTTCTCTGAAGGTTTGGTTTTGGCACAAAGTTAGGATTATAAGGACGTCTAGGGGTAGAGGGCTGGGGAAAGTTGTTTCGATACTGTCTGGGAGTAGGAGGGGAGTCGTTCTTGTAATTATTGGAAACAGGGGCTTGGGGCCTGGAAGTGGTCTGGTAGTTTCGTGCGGCAGTCGGCGGCACGTACCTCGATTGTTGTTGGGGTCTAGAATAGCGTGGACCGTTATATAGGTTTCTGGATTTCTCCACACGTTCCCGATGCTTCTTTTCAAAAGAATCCATTTTCTTGCACACGACAAGAAGGTCATCGGTCGTTTTAGGAGGGTTCAGGTAGAGCGCGAATGAGTACTCTTTTTTCAGTCCTCCAATAACATGTTCAATTTTTGTTTCTTCTTCCATTGCGGGGTCAACCTTGTTGCACAACACTAAAATGTCTTCCGCGAACCTGATTGCTGGTTCATTCCAGTGTTGCATTCTGTTGAGCTTCATTCTAAGTTTTTCTTTATTCGCGTCCAGAGAAAAATCCTGAATGAGGCGGATTTTAATATTTTCCCAGCTCGTGAAACTAGCGTTGTGTAAATTCAACCAGGTTTTAGCGCTTCCTGTCATGTTCATGGCGGCATAACGGGCAATTATGTAGCCTGCCCAATGATAGAGGAAACCAATCTCTTCGAGGGATTCTATCCATGGGCGAGGGTCTTCTGTCCCACCATATTTCGTAATTTCTATATTGGGGTTCAAAGCAACTGGTTCGAAACCAGCATCTCTACCAATTGTTGCACCAAGTTGAAGCTTTGCAGGGTCGTCGACCTTGGTTTCTTCCTTCTTGGTGTTATACACGTTTCCCGAGCGGGTTTCCATATTAAAAGTAAATAAATAAAATTAAATAAAAATAAATTACCTTTTAAAGTTATTGTGTTTATTTATTCTTGTCTTCCTCGTAGGTTGCGATCTGCCGTCTTCGTCTAGGTCCTCTCCCGCTCCAATAAGCAATAAATTATTATTATTTTATTTATTTAGGTAACCCGGATTCCTGGAGCATACTAAAGTCGCCAACTATCCGGGTTGGTCTTTAGACTTCACGTCTAATGGTGGCAGCAGACATCCAGTTTATCAGGTGTCGCCAGGCTGACTTGTGCTTGGGGATGTTCTGCAGGTCTTCAGGGGCAAATATATTTATTCCTAGGAGGGTGGGGCTGTTTGGAACCTATGAAGGTGGTAGGCGGGACATCTGAAGAGAAGGTGGTCGACAGTTTGGTCTTCCTCGTGGCAGTGTGGGCAGGTAGGATCGTCTCTAGATAATTTTGCAGCATCTGCTTTGACAAAGCCATGACCTGTGAGGATTGTTGAGGTGGTGCCACAAAATTTTATTTTGGGCAGGATCGCCATGAGAGTGTTTGGGAATGCAGCTATTCTCCTGAGGTTTCTTGTGGAGTGATCTGTGACATATAATTCCTTCCAGAGTTGGTGTGAATACTGTTCGCTGCGGGCTCGAACAAACTTTTTGGATAGAGTGGAGTAGGATATGGGCAAGTTTGATTCAGCTGCTGCCTTGGATAATTTATCTGCATGCTCATTGCCTTCTATGCCGCTGTGGCCTCTAACCCAGCAGAGCTGTACGTTTAAATGGTTAAGATTGCGAACTATCTCAGCTATGAGTGAGGTTTTTGGGAGTTCTGGGTTACAAATGGCATGGAGAGCTGCCAGGCAATCAGAAGCGATTGCTGTTGGTTGTCTTTGCATGAGCTGGATCGCTCTAGTTGCATATAGGATAGCAAGTAATTCTGCCTGGAAGGAGGTGCAAAGATCATGGAGTTTTAGTTGTATTGGAGTGGAGGGGGGTGGCAGAAAAACTGCGCCGCCTACCACTTTGAGGGACCGCGATCCATCGGTGTATATGATGGTTGCATTTTCTGGGAGCGACTTTGAAAACTGAAGTAGTTTTCTAAGGGGTGGATAGTGGACTGCGCTAGGCCTTGGACGTGTCTCAAAAGGACCATTTTTTATTGCTTCCTTGTACGCCAGATGTGCCTTGATTGAAATGTCCAATGGAGGGCCGCCAGTGAGTGAGATAGCTGGAATTGTGGGGGTACAGGGGCCCCCCCTAATAAGAATTTTAGCAAATTTATAGTGGAGACTACGTAGTTTGCGAGTGCCATTGGTGTCGAACACTCTCTTGCCCCAAACACCCGAGCCGTAGAGCAGAGCAGGGAGAATTACCATCTTGATTATTTTCAGGCCTGAGCTGTAAGTGAGTCCATATTGTTCCCTAATTGTGCTAATTAATCGAGGAAGCATCCATTTGCATTTGTTGAAAATGTTGTCCGAGTGGCGAATGAATGTGCGTGTGGTGTCAAAAGTTATGCCCAGTATTTTTATATGGTTGTTGATTAAAATAGGCTGGTCGAGGAATTTTATATTTTGGTAACTAGGGCGCTTGGATTTCCAATGAAAGAGGCAGGCCTGGGTCTTCTTAAGATTAAAGGTCAATCCATGCCCTTTACCCCACAAGCTGAAAGTTTTAAGAAATTTGTTAATCTCCTTTGTTGGTAATCTACGGAAAGCTCTGAAAAGCAAGGTGAAGTCGTCTGCAAAGCAAATTATTTGGCAGTTTTGGGGCTTTGGAAGGGAAAGAGCTTTCCTGGCTACAATGTTGAAAAAGAAGGGGCTTAGCGGTGCCCCTTGTGCAACACCCAGTACTGTGTGCGCGGTGAGAGTGGAGTCCCAGGTTTGGTAGATCACTTTCCTGTCTCTGAGAGAGCTTGCAGAGAGTTGTATAAGCTCTTCTGGACAGTAGAGGTCCCGGAGGCCTTGAATGATGGTATGTCTTTGAACCGTGTCGAAGGCATGGCTAATGTCCAAACTTATTGCCACTGTCTTTCTCCAGTGCTTCAGGCCGTCGTTGATAAAGTTGTTGATTGAGTCAAGGGCTCCTTCTGCCGCACGCCCAGGGACGAAGCCAAATTGCATGGGCGAGAACCAGCCATGCTGGTCTGCTAGCCATTGCAGCCTCGCTAGGATGCATCGTTCAAAAACTTTGGCTAATGTGTTGATCATAGTAATTGGACGGTATTTGTCCAGTGGGTTGGATGAGGTGGAGTTTTGTTTGGGGATGAGAACCAGTCGTCCAGCTTTCCAAGGGGTTGGGAAGTGTCCGAGGCGCAGGCATTTGGTGAAGATTTGCGATAAGAGTTCATGCAGTGCTGGTCCACCGAGGAGTATGCACCTGACTCCAAGTCTGTCGGGACCTGGGGACTTTCTCCATCCACATCGTCGGATCGCGCGGAAGATTTCAGCCGCTGTGAAAGCCGGTTCTTGGTTAAAGGTTGGGAGCCAGTCCACTGTTGGTCTTGGCACAGTCCAATCTGTTGGAAAGTAGTTCTGAAGTACCTCTCGACAGGTTTCTTCTGAGGTTAGTGGGGTACCATCTTTGTGTTTGAGCAGAGGTGGCCCTAAAGAGCCTCTCCGACCTTTGGAGATATAGCGGTGAATTGAGCTCCATGCGGCTGAGGAGACCTCTTGGCACAGTGATATCCAGGATAGACGCTTTGCTCGCCTTATAGCCGCTTTTAGTTTATTGTGGCAGGCTCTGTAAAGGCCTTTGAAGAAGCTCCTGGTGGGAGAGAAGGTGTTTTGGGAGCAGCGGCGGAGAGCCACCACAATATTGCGGAGCTTAGAAAGTTCTTTGTTCCACCAAGGTTTTGATGGTCTTGGTGATTTGGACTTCTTCTTCATAGATGCATCGCAGGCCTCTTGGAGACAGGTGGTGAGGAGAATAACTGCTTCGTCAATATCTCCTGGGGTAAGTGCGGTCTGGAGGCGTGAGGCCACGTGGTGGAGGGTGTTCCCTAGGAAAGCTGCAAACGCTGCTTCCAGACATGAAGACTCGACCCACGAACTGGTGGGCTCCGAAGGTAGGATATTTGAGAAATTGGTAAGGATTGGGAGATGGTCTGTGAAGGCCATCTCCTGGAGACAAACTCTAGTGGCATGGATGGCGAGGGAGCTTGATGCTAGGGTGACGTCTATGGAGGAGCGCCGGGCCCCGTTGGACCAGGTATAAGGTGTTGGACCACCCAGAAAGTGTAGGCCCATTAGTGAAGCGGAGGCCTCCAAACTAGCTCCACGAGTGTCGCGGACGGCTCCGCTGCCCCAGGTTGGAGAGTGGGCATTGGCATCCATGCCAAGGATGCACGGGAAGGGAGTTCTATTTAGAGTATGTTCCAAGTTGGTAGGAAAGTGTTTTCTGATGCACTGTTATGCCAGTATGCTGAGGCAATGGCGACCGCTTGGCTGCCTAATCGAATCAGGGCAGTGACAATGTTGGGGTCATTAGAGCTGAGTGGGATGGGGTTGAGGTCTGCTCGAATAACAAGTCCCGCAGGGGTGTAGTTATCATTGGGGATGAAGGTGACGAAATTTGAGTCAGGCCATTTGAAATTCTTTGGTAATTCTTGTAGCAGAATGGCGTCTATTCTTTGTTCTGCTGCTATGCTGGAGAGTTCGAGTACCGCAGAAGGTGATTTTCTGAGATTGGCTTGGAGAACTTTGAAGGATCTAGTCATTTCGGGTGAGTTGAGCTAATTTGGCCTTCACCAGAGGGCAAGTCCGGGCTGTGGCGTAGTGGCTTAGCTTCTCAAATACTGCTCCGGTCTTCTTGCAGCAATTATGGCATTTTGCAGAAGAGTTTGGGCAAGAGTGACCCTCTTGGCCGACCGTGCCACACTTGAATCAGATGGGTTGGACAGCAGGGCAAGCTGTAGCGCGGTGGCCAAAGCTGCAGCAGCGGTAACATTGTTTTAGGGAGATACTTTTTTCGTACCGTAGGATGAGTCCTGCAATGGGGATCTTTCCACGATGGCCCCAGAAATTTGACACTTCGTTGTCAACCTCGAGGAAGATTGTGGTGTAGCCATGAGGGTTGTCTTTTGGACGGTGGGCAATCTTGAACATTCTTGTCCCGGAGAGGTTCTTGAGATCCTCGTTATTTTGGAGGCTTTCCAGGATCATGTTGTTGGTTGTGCAGCTTTCTACACCGAACAGGCAAAATCTGGGGTGGATGATCGGTCTTTCCGTGCATTTCAAGGAATTGGGGATATTTTTATTAGCTTTGAATCTCGCCGCGAGAGTCGAAGCACCTTGAGTGGTTCTGGTGTGGATGACCAGCCGTCCTTTTCCATTGAGGGAGGCTGCCACGTCAGAGGAATTCAGGATTGAGGGGTCTGCTTTTTTTACTTCACGTAGAATTTCACGTGCTTCCTTGGATGGATTGTCTGACTTTATGAGTACATGTGATTCATAAGCGGTTGTGAAATTTTTTGGGGCGGGTTTGGTCTGCTGCTTTTTTGTGAGTGGGATCGGTTTTGTGACATTCGGCTTGGCTGTGGCGTTTATGAAGGGTTTCTCCTTGAGGATTTGATGTTCTTTGGCGTGATTTATCCCCTTATATACATCAAGTATTAAATCCTCAGTTCCTTTTAGAGCCCATCCCATCAGGGATAGCATTGACTGAAGTTGTTCTGTGGTCATGCCGTTCGACTTTGCTACGTCAGTCATTTTTCGTGTAGCCTTCTGATGGATAGCCTTGATCTGGTTAAACTCGAAGTTGCAAGAAGGCTCACCAATACGCGGGCGTTTCACGCTTCCTTCTCTTTGTGAAAGAGACGATTCACTGTCCATTTCCATATTTTGAGTTGATTCAACTATACAATCTTAATAAGCAATAAAGATATATGTACAATAAATATTACAAAAGGAGTGAAACTATAAAAAGGAATGATGCTAATCTAAATATTCTGTTTTAAATAAATATTAAATATCATAGAATATTTTTAATAAATGTAAGGCGCATTAAAATTGATGTAATACTATGCAAAACCAAAGAAGACAGTTCTCTAAAGAGGAAAGAATGAAATTTGACGAACAAAGAAAATCAACCTATGAGAAACGTAGTAACTCCGTTAAATCGACCATCCAATTTACCGCGATACAAGACAAGAGTGCAGAGGAACACCTACTCGCAATCGCAAATTTGATTGGACATGAAAATATCCATTCCATCGGGAAAATAAATGGCCAGGCAGTCCGTCCCTGGCAACTAATCAACAAGCAGCCCTGCTAATAAACAACGGGTTCAAGGTGGGAAACACCACGGTCTACCCTTCGCCACTCTTCACTCCATCAAGAAAATATATCCTGTCAGGGGTGATGGCCTTCATCCAGGATGAGGACATTACCAAGACCCTCGAGCCTTATGGGAAAACCATATCCATCAGACCACTCCCGTTCCCTACCGACAATCCCCTCTTCAAACACCTCTCTTCGCTCAGAAGAGAAATTGTCTTTAAAAATAAAGAAAAAACGCCAATGCCGGCTGTGATTTCCATCACTCATATGGACAGATCTTTTAAAGTCTTCATCGGGGAGGATGTAGTGTGCAACGCATGCAGAAGACATGGGCACACGAGGGCCAAATGCCCGTTCGACCCGCAGATTAGAGCGAAGGTCACGAAGACCTTCGCCGAAGCCCTGAGCACCACATCACTGCCAGAAAACATTGAACAAGAGCCAAGTGCAGAAAAACAGCCGACCCTGGATACGAGGGACCCTCCTGCAAAAAAAAAAGACCCCTCGCGACTTCGGAGAGTGAGAGTAATAGGCAGAAAATAGAAGGACAGGATAAAAGATCCAAAATGAATTAACCTGTGGATCAGCCCGTGACTCGGTGAGTCAAAAAGAGATCCTAATGCAAGAACTTCAAAAGGAGAATGAGACCCTCAACATAGAGCACCTCTTGGCGAATTTGCCAGAAGTTGAGAAACCCCTAAACCTAGAATTAGCTGAAGATAATGAGTCGTTGGCCAGTCAATCAGACTGGTCGATGACCTCATCCCAGCTTGAAGGAGATTTAATCGAGTGTGACCGGAAGTCAAATCCTCAGCTTGAGAAAGCGATCGCTACCATCTCCAAGAAAACTGGTTTCTCCAGGAAAATAAAAATTAAGGAACAAATAGAAAAATACCCCGACCTTCAGCACGATGTTGCCCACCACCTGGAAGACCTTTTAGAGAGAAGAAAAAACTTGAAAAATATGAAAAGCGAGGACAGAAAGAAACTCAATTTCGATATTCAGAGGGCGAGAACAATTTTGAAAACAATGGAGGAAGATTGAAACGCCTTTTACCCTATTTTTGAACTATCTCTCTCTTTTGCTTCGTCTTTTTTGTCTTTTACTTTATACTTTCTTTTTTTTTTTATCTTCTCGCTCTCGTGTCTATTGTAAATATATTCCTTTTAAAACTAACTCAAATTTTTACTCTTTTACTCTCTTTATGCTATTATTTTACTGTTTTATTTATTTTATCTCTTTTTATTCTTTCGTTTTTAGGATGTTGGACTCTTGTGAGCCTTCCTGCGACGCTGTAAATTTTGAGTTTTTAAGAATTTTAACGCTGAACGCCCGTGGAATCGCGAACAAGCAAAGACAAGATGTGTTAAAAGATTGGTTAAAGATAAACGAAGCTGAAATATACGCATTCAAGAAACGAATATTCAAACATTCAATACGCGACAAGACTTAACAGCTTTTGATATCTATGTAAATGAACCTATTTCTCGCGGCGGCGGACAACTATTTTTAATACATCGATCGATTTTTAGTGCAAATTTTAAAACACTAAAGAACGGGAAAATATGCGCTATAGAGATTTTAATGAACAGGAGCATCGTACTTGTTATCAATGTACACCTCTCTCACGATCCCGATGAAGCATTCAAATATTTACAATTAATACAAAACTACTTGGACGATTACCCTAGAGATACCGCGACGTTTATATTGGGAGATTTTAACATTCGCGACAAACCGGGCAAGACAGACTCTCGTCGAAAATTCAACTTACTTTCGGATTTTAATAAAAAAAAACAATCTTATCGATATTTTTAAACATGTTAATCCTGGACTTAACGGTTTTACGCATGAAGCTCTCATCCATAACACGCCTTTTAGAACCAGAATAGATTATATACATTGCTCGACAAGTTTTACACCTAATCTTATTAAATGCGAAACTATTGCATACGACTTATCTGACCACAACGCCATTATCACGCGATTACGAACAAGGAATACGCAATTTTTCAAAAAGAACATCGACTCGAAAATTTTTAACTCTCATATCTTCAAAGAAATATTTTTATACGAACACGAGAGTTTTATTACGAATTTTAATTATATTGGCGCGAAGGCACATTGGAGATGCATGAAAAAACTAATCTTAGAAACTGCGGAAGTCTGTCAAAAATACACTTTCACGAAATTTAGACGCCTCAAACCCGCAATTACTGCTATTTACAATGACAACAATGAATTCCTCAACAACAACGACGCTATCCTAAACCATATTTTCGCCTTTTATCAAAATAAAACGAAGGCAGATGAATCGATTATTTTAGAAGACATTAGAAATTATGTAAATATTATTCCGCACCTCGATATCGAATTTCATTTCAACGAAGAAAATTTTATAACGAAAAACGACATTTTAAACGCGATTAAGCTCTTACCGAATAGAAAGATGGCCGGCGATGATGGCATCCCCGCCGAATTTTATAAAGATTTTTGTGACATCGCCGCTGACTCTTTACTCTAAATTTTTTATGAAGCGCAATTAGAAAACTCCCTACCTGACCACATGAGCGCTGGTAAAATGTTTCTATTACCGAAAACTCCTAATACGCGAACTCTGAACGATTGGCGCCCGATCACCTCTATGAACACGGATTATAAGATTCTATCGAAAATTTTACTCACAAAAATCAAGCCGTACTCCGCGCGCATGATACCAGCAGAACAGAAGTACGCCATCCCCGGCCGTTCCATATTCGATATCATCCCCGAAATTGAGAAAAATATTTACGAATCGAATCTATTTAATACGCCCCTCGCAATCGTAACTCTCGACTTACAGAAGGCTTTCGATTCGATTAACAGACCGTTTATTATCGCTACGCTTGAAAGACTCGATATCCCCGATATTTTCCTGAAATGGATTAAAATCGTCTTTAGTGGAAATAAAATAAAAATCGACATGAACGGCGAGTGCTCTCCTGAATTCGACGTAAATAGAGGTGTGCGACAGGGCTGCGGCTTGTCCGCGCTGCTCTTCTCATTCGCCACGACGTCTCTCATACATCATCTTCGTCGAAACCTCAGCTCTACGTCCGAGATATATGCATATGCCGACGATTTTATCTTATTTTTAAAAGACGAAACTGATTTTAAGCGTATTTACAATTGTTTCAAAGATTTCGAGAAAACATCCGGCATCGCTATTAATTTTAAAAAGAGTAAGGGGTTGTGGTGCGGCAATTGGAGCGGCAGGACCGATAAGCCGGAAGATATAGGAATGCGGAACGACACAATTGATATCCTCGGTATACATTTTGAAAATTCTAAAACGCCCTTAAAAATGCAAACTGAAAATCTTCGCTCCTATTTCCGCCATTCAGCCCTAATTGCAAAACAAAACATTTTAACGCTCCCCCTCCACCCCAAGACGCGATTTTTAAATGCGAACTTTATACCAAAATTTACCTACATGATAAACGCCATCTTACCAAGCGATTCTATATTAAACGAACTACAAAAGGATTTAGATGACGCTCTCTATAATGAAACAACTTGGACGACCTCGACAATAAATTGCCTGCCAGCCGAGAGGGGTGGCCTCGGCCTGCTGCACTTGGCTACTCAGCGCGACCTCTTTATTCTAAAACGTATACAAAGGTCTATTAACGGGGAAAAAACGAAAACGATTATCTTTTTATAAACAAAAATTCGACAAACTACTACAATCTGTTTAACTACGATTTACACAGTTTTCTATCGCCACGACGAAAGCAGACTCTATCAAGCTGGAAAAACATCGCGCCAAACTTTCATATCGATTTTAAACGCCTCTCGAAAAACGACTTTTTACACATCGTGCTTTTAAAATGCCGCCTTTTACACGGCCTTTATATGCAAAATCCTGCCATCTTCAATGCTCGAGGCCTGAGACGTTTGAAAGACTTTTTGGATTCAAACGGTGAAATACGAGATATCAACGATTTATTCTCCCACGCCACGCGAAACATTCGGAACGATTTTCAAAGAATCACTACGTTCTACAATGAAACGAAAATTATAAATTTTAAACCAAACAACCATCCCTCCTGCGTTCACCTTCCCATTACGTACAAATCGCGCCTCTTCTCACGGTTCAAAAGCAGCGCGCTACGCCAAATTATCATATCGTCCTTTTTTAATTTGAAGTACGCTGAAGAAAAAACGGCCAAATGGACGTTCGACACTGCGCCTTGCTGTCACAAGGGAATAAATATATACGATGACATCGCATGGCGTTTTAAGCTGAGAGCTCTACCTTACCCTACAAGAAATGGAAAATCTTCCTGCACCGCCTGCGGCGGACCCCCAGATATCAGGCATCGCTATACAGAATGCGCTGTGACGAAACCATTTATCGACAACGCTATTGAAGAATGCCGAAACGTCGACCCTCTATACAGGTTCAATCCTTCTAAATTCATCCTCGACAAGGAAAAGATCGAATTACGACGCATTTTAAACAGAACAAAATACGATATTTATAAATTTTTCATCAATGTAGATTTTAATTGTACCCCCTCCCCCACTAACTCTTAAAATTGTAACGTCGTTTTTATGACTTAATAAAAATCGATTTTGTTGTGTTACATACATGCATACATACATACATACATACATACATACACTGACTTTTATATATATAGGGATAAAACCTATGTTTGTAAGAGATTCCTAATAACTTTAAGTTCTTGTTTGTGTTCTTTTATTTTAGCTTCTAAAGTGCATTTTGTTTCCCCTATGTAGATTTTGTAGCAAATTTGATATTCTATTCTATATAAACGATCTTTAATCTTCCCATCATTTGACGCATTAGTCATTATTTTATGTCTTGTTTCCATCTATCTAGGTCTACACAGAGTGTTATAGACGTTAAATCCTTTTCTATTTGAATTTATTATTTCAGTTTTTTTTTTTCATCTATTGTTTCAATGTAGGGTATGATCACATTCTTTTTCTCTAATTCCTGTCTGTTCATAGAGATAATTCTTTATTTTCTCTTTCTTTTATCCATCTTTCCATTTTAATGGAAGGAAGTTCGTTTTCTTCGAGATATGATAAGAAAAGTTAAAAGAAAACTCTATAGTAAGATGTAATGAAATCGAAGCCGCCCCTATATGAAAGTTAATTGTTGTCTTATACATGATGTGTATGTGTGAGCTCCTCAACTGCCAAAGGAACTACTCCCCATCTACAGCGAGGACGCCATCTTGTACCTACTGTGGAAGAACTGGTCTCTCCTTCTTGGATCTCTCCAGACCTGGTTACTTCAGCACACTAAGGAGTCTTGGCTTCTGTTACTAGGTATTCTTTGTTATGTAATTAAAGTAAGTAAGAAGGATGAATCCGTAACCAATTTAATTTTACATATTATTTATTATTAATAGAAATTATACTAAGAGAAAATAAGGATAACCCGGGCCCCTGGAGCGCAAGAAACGCCAACTGCCCGGAAAAATTAGAAATTATACTAAACAAATCTTGGTATATATATTGTTATTTTGCTATTTAAATAATTTTCTAGAAATTTATATCAAACAAAAGATGTCTGCACTTATAAAAGAAAAAAAAAGTTTATTTCTCTTCCTTAAGAATATTTACATGCAAGCCAAGCAAAACTAAAATTAAAATTAAAATTGAACGAACAAAATTTACATATCTCTTGATAGAATGAATTTACCTTTTCTTGGTCAAAAAACAATAGAAAAATAAATTAATTAAAATATTCAATTATTATCTAATATTCAATCACTCATATTTAATTATTTTTTTAAGTTCATCCACATCAACTCCCCCTTTTTTAAGATAGCAATACTCATTAAGGTACATATCTATCCGGTGGTCTCCTCTCTCGTAGTGGATATCTCCGGGAAGGTGTAGATTCAGTCGGTGGTCCAGGTGTAGATTCTGCTACTATTGTAGCAGGAGTCAGGGGACTTGACGTCTGAGGCCTTGGGTAGCTTATTCCTTCTTCTGATGACGAAACATCCTTTCTCTCCATACTTCTCCTCATATAGTTAGTGTGTACTTTCCTTTCTATTCCATCAGTTTCTATCATACAGCTGTTGCTTCCCACTATTCTCTTTACAATCCCAAACATCCATTTCGGTTTTCCTCTTTCCATCCATCTGTATCTTACTCTATCATTTATTTTGTAGCTATTGTTCTGTTTTTTATTTTTCAATCTCCCCACTCTTACTGATTTCTTGCTCAACATGGAAATCTTCGTTCTAATCTCGCGATTTAAAAATATTCCAGCAGGGGATTTTTCCGTTCTAGTCAAAGGACTCAATCTATATGCATATAAAGCCTTAATCAAAGCAAACTCAAGGGGTAATTCTCTTTCCTCCGAAATAATTCTTTTCATAGCTTTTTTTATCTCTCTTACAGACACTTCCGCTAGTCCGTTGCTCTCCGGATGGTAAGCGGGGCTAAACATCGCATGTATGCCATTTCTTTCGAAAAATGTCTTTATTTCATAACTTCTAAACGGGGGCCCATTATCCATTACCGCCACCTCCGGGATACCATATCTCGCTAAACATTCTCTCAAAAAGTCTATGCAGAATCCCGCCGATGTATTTGGAACCATTTGACATTCTATCCAATTAGAATGCGCATCCACCAATATCAAAAAAGTTTTTCCCGCAAAATAGAAATAGTCAAGATGAATTCTCTTCCAAACTTTGTTTGGTGGAGTCCACTCGGTAAATTCCTGTTTTGGCAGCTTTGATGTGTTTTCCATACAAGTGCTACAGCTTTTAGACAGTTTCTCAATTTGCTCATCCATTCCCGGCCAATAGACAGAACTTCTGGCCAGAGTTTTCATTTTATTTACTCCAATATGATTTTCATGGATGATTTTCAAAACATATTCTCTTAAGGAATCGGGGATGATCATTCTATTTCCGAAAAATAGGCAATTTCTTACTATTGTTATCTCGTTTTTTATTCTATTATAAGGTTTTATATCTACCTCTGAGTCAACATCATACTTATCGTACTTGACTAACTTATATAGTTTTCTAAGAGTTGGATCTTCTTGGGTTTTGTACGATACCAAGACGTAATCTAATATCGAATTTTCTATTAATAATATTTCTCCCATTTCCTCTTCCTTCTCCCCTTTTTCAGGATTTGGAAATCTTGAAAGAAAATCTGCAAGAGGTATTTCAGTTCCCTTAGTATATTTAATTTCAAAATTAAAATTTGATATTGAGAGTGACCATCTATGTAATCTATTTGCCACTAAGGCTGGTAAATTATTTTTATCGCCAAAAATGGCTAGTAATGGTTTGTGATCTGTATTAATAATAAATTTTCTTCCGTAAAGGAATTGTTTTAGCCTGTTTAAGGTAAAGAATATTGATAACCCTTCTTTTTCTATTTGGGAATATTTCTTTTCTGTGTCATTTAGTGTTCTTGAAACAAAAGTAATTGGTTTCTCAATGCCGTTTACAATATGGGAAATATATCCTCCAATACCATAATTTGATGCATCACAAGTAACATAAAGAGGTAAATCTTGCGAATAATGCGTCAAACAAGTTTTTGTACTAATCAAATTTTTACATTTTTCGAAAGCCTGATCATGTTCATTTTTCCAATTCCAATTATAACTTCTTTTCAATAGAGAGAATAAAGGATTTGCATGTATGGATAAATTTCTAACGAATTTACTGTAGAATGACAACATGCCCAAGAAAGATTTCAATTCTGAAATGTTACTCGGTTTAGGACATTTTTTTATACTGTCCAATTTATCCTCAAGGGGATAGATTCCATTTTTATTTATTCTATGTCCCAAATAATTGATTTCATCAACAAAAAACAAAGATTTTTCTTTATTAATTGAAAAATTAAAATCCGATAATTTATTCATGACTGTTTCAATATCTGAAATATGCTCATTTACATCAGACGATGCTATAAGAATATCGTCTAAATATATTATTACATTTTTAAGACCGGAAAAAATATTGTCCATAGTTCTTTGGAAAATAGTCGCTCCGGACTTGATACCGAAGGGCAGCCTTTTATATTTAAAAAGGCCTTTATGGGTAGAAATAACTGTTAATTTTTGAGATTCCTCGTCTAGAAGTATCTGATGATATGCGCTTGAAAGATCAATTTTACTAAATATACTTTTACCAAAAAATGAATGTAAAACATTATCGATGTTCGGTATCGGATACTTAACATCCTCGATAAATGGATTTAAGGTTCTTTTAAAGTCCGCACAAATTCTAATTTTGCCGTTTTTCTTAGGGACGCATACTAGCGGTGAAGCTATTGGGCTATCCACTATATTTTCAATAATATCATTATTCAATAAAAATAATAGTTCTTCTTCAATTAAATTTCTAATAGCAAAGGGAGCAGGTCTAAATTTATAAAATTTTGGTGCAAAATTATTTTTTACATTAATGTGTACGGAAATATCTTTTATTGGCAAGACTATATCTTCGAAAAGTTTATAATATTTATTAAAAATAAAATTAGTATCAAAATTATTATTTTGTTGGACATTAATTTGTACCATATCAAAATATACTATCCAGTCTTTTCCTATGAGAAATTTATTATTTTCAATATTTGTTACTATTAAGTTTAAATGGCCTATTTTATTTTTATATCTTACTTTTACTTTACATTCTCCAATAGAGGAAATGCCCTTTCCTTGATAATCGGTTAAATAACATTTAGACGGAAATAATTTAACATGTTCAAAATATTTTAAAAATAGATCTTTTGACATAGTTGTTAAAGCCGCACCAGTGTCAATTTCTGCTAAGAATTTTATGTCGAAGACATACAAAATACTCTCAAATTTATTAGTCAGATATTCTATATTATTGATGGACTCACCATTCTTTCCCGAAAATGATTCTCCGTGGGCAGACGTTTCACTAGACACTCCTCTCTTTCTTGGTTGAAAATATCCATTCTTAGATTTTGAATGACAAACAGTCGATATATGTCCCAATTGTTTACAAGAATAGCAGAAAGAATTTCTAAAAAAACATCTGTCCGAATGATGATTCATCTTTCCACAATGCTTGCATTTAGAATGTAATTTGTTTATTTCTTTAGTTTCAGCATAAGACTTCATTTTCAACACATTACAATCTACCGATTCTATTGTGGTAGCAATATTTACTGCCATATTAAAAGTGAGCTCAGGCTCTTGCAGTAATCTTTTCAAAATAACTTGATTAGAAACTCCTGCAATGAATTTATCCCTTAGGTGTTCTTCAATATTTAAGCCAAAATTACATTTATTAGCTTGTTTTTTTAATTTAAGGACATATTCTTCTATTTTTTCGCCATGTTCCTGAATCAATTGGCTGAACTCATATCTTTCAAAAATGATATTTAGCTTAGGTGTAAAATGAGTAAGTAGAACACTAACAATTTCTTCGAATTCTAATGCACAAACATCTCTAGGTGAGATCAATTCTTTCAGAATACCATAAGTATTTGGTCCAATAGACATAATAAAAAAAGGAACAATCTTCTTACCTTCAATTTCATTCACAAAAATGTACTGTTTGAATCGTTGAATATAATTTTCAAAAGGTTCTTCTTTCATTACATAAGGTTCGAACGAAAGTCTCGTCGCCATTGTTATTTTGCTATTTAAATAATTTTCTAGAAATTTATATCAAACAAAAGATGTCTGCACTTATAAAAGAAAAAAAAAGTTTATTTCTCTTCCTTAAGAATATTTACATGCAAGCCAAGCAAAACTAAAATTAAAATTAAAATTGAACGAACAAAATTTACATATCTCTTGATAGAATGAATTTACCTTTTCTTGGTCAAAATCAATAGAAAAATAAATTAATTAATATTCAATTATTATCTAATATTCAATCACTCATATTTAATTATTTTTTTTAAGTTCATCCACATCATATATCTACATGAAAACAACAAAAATAATAAAAGCATTATATACATACAAGTTCCTTTTCAAACTCAGTCTCATCTATAGCCATTGTTACTCTGCAATATTCCAACATTCTGCAATGATTCCAAAGATAAGACTTGAAAATAGTATAACTTTTTAATTCCAAGAAACAAACAAGTTAAAACTATTCCATATTAGAAAAATAACTAACTAACCGCTCAAAACACAAACACTATATATCCTTTATATCTATAAAAATGAAATGCGAAATCGATGTTTGTTATCGCATCACGCAAAATCTACTGACTCAATCATTATGGAATTTCGCATGTAGGTAGCTGAAGATTTCGTTTAACATATAGGCTATTCAAAAAACGAAAAGGTTTAATGTGCTATTTTTAAAAAATGTTAAACCAAAATTCCTTAGTTCAAGCCTTTTACCGCTTGGCGGCGCACTGGTCGCGACGATAAATGAATTTGATTGGTTAATACTTTTACACGTTGTTGTTTTGTAATTTTACCCGATTAATGTGTGTCTTTAAAAGGTAAGATTATTTTTATATATTTAAACTCTTTGAAAATAATTTTAATCGATCATTATCAAATAAATACGCCCCCGGAACCTGGGTTAATTAAAACTGTATTGTGAAATTTCGCACGTAGGGAGTTGAGGTTTTGGTTTAACATTTAGGCTAAAAGCACAAAAATTGCATTTCGAAAAACTTTCTTTTCCTTTTTAGAAGGTAGATTTTATTTAATCATTTAGTAATATTTTTTCAATTTAAATTAATTGGAATTATTATTTATTTCGCAGCTTATTCATATATTTTGCTTCGTTTAATTTTAATTAGTGTAAATATAACGATCTACATTTTTAAAGATAAGTGTACTATTTTATCTCATAAGGTATATTATTTTTAGAACAGTATTCTATTTTTTTCTTTCTTATATTTAGAGTGCGTATAAATTTTATTAAAGTTGTAAAAAGTATATTTATTGAAAAGAGTATGTTTTACAATATAACTTGCTACATATATTTTACTATATGTTTGTTCCATGTAATATGTTTATGCTCTAATAGCATTTATATTGTAAGCAGCAGCAATGAATTTTCAGTAACTGCTTTATTTGAGGGTTGGCTAAACATTTTTTGTAGTATTTTGTATTACCATAAACTACAAGATAGCTTTTTTTATGCTTTTAAAAGTAAGTATAATATATTTAACGTTTCATAATACTTTTCAACTTAAAGTCTTTGGAAACAATATTGCTTTTTTCCTATCCTGCAGGTCAACAGTACACTGCAACATGCTATCATAACTCTGGCTTTTGGCATTGATATTTATTTATTGTGAAAGTACTGTTTGCTACCTTAAGCTCTGGAGAAATTATAATGTAGATCCATCCTGTGGAAATCACACCATAGTAAAAAAGAACGCATGTAGCTGGTAGCAAATTTTGTGCCCTGTGTGAAGCTAGCGTTCAAATTTAATTTTTTTGAAAGATATTTCTATTGTTGGCCTTATTTTCACTTGTCCTGACCCATATAGGGTTAATTAATAACTCATTTGACATTTTACCTTTATTTATGGTCTTGGCAATATATATGTAAAGCTTTTTAGGTAAAAAAGAATTGAGGTATATTTTGAAATATAGATAAAAATCACAAGGAAGCAAGACCAGATCCAAATAAATAAATTATGTGTGGTTTCAGAAACAGCATTGTTACCATCTTCAGACAAAAGTACTGAATACATTCAGTAATTTTGTCTTTATAAGGTAACAATGCTGTTATTGAAACATCACACATAATTCGTTTATTTTTTATTTGGTCTTGCTTTTTTTGTATTTTTAACATTGCCCTTGACTATTAGAAAATGATGCAAATTTCCTAATTATTTTATGCCATTTTAAAAAGCACATTCTTTTGTAAAAATATCTAATTTCCCACATTTTTCTAAAACTGCCAACAATAACCTAATAAAAAAATAATCCAAGTCTGGGTATTTCAGTATTGCAGATATATTACATTTTTAAAAGTTGTTTAACTATAGATGTACATGCCGGATTAGTTGCCCTTAAAAATGTTTAATCTGGCTGTTTCTTCTTGAACTGCCGAGAGTGAAGTGAAGAAAGTGAAATTTTCAGGTTGCGAGGACCATTTCCCTTAATTCACACTAATCATTTGATTTTTTTTTTCATTTTTTTAGATACCAAAACCCAGTTTGGTTACTTGCACTCACTGGAGGGGTTTGACTTTTTCAAGAATCAGGGGCCATTGGGGCAATTTTTTTCAGAACAAATTCCCCAAAACTGGATTCGATGATCCCGGGTCGTGGTTTTTAGGTCATATTGTCACGACAGAAGGCATTAAAATTGACCCTGAGAAAGTGCGTGCAATAGGAGAAATTAAGTCACCGAGCAACAAGCAAGAACTACAACGTCTCTTAGGAATGGTACAATACCTGAGCAGGTTCATCCCTAACCTTGCAGAGAAAACCAAAAACATGAGGTTACTTTTGAAAAAAGATACACCTTGGCTATGGGACGAATCTCTCGATTGTGATCTCTTAGAGATCAAGACTTTGCTCAGAACTGCACCAACTCTGAAATTCTTCAATCCCAACGGAAATCTGACACTTTCAGTAGACGCCAGTTCATATGCCCTTGGAGCGGTTCTATTACAAAACGGAAAGCCCATAGCCTACGCTTCATCAGCTCTCAACTCCACTCAGCAGAACTACGCTCAGATAGAAAAGGAAGCACTTGCCATCAAATTTGGATGCGACAAATTCCATCAACTCATTTATGGCAAAACTGTTGACGTCGAGACGGACCACCGTCCTCTAGAAACCATATTCAAGAAGCCATTAAGCAAAGCACCCCCGAGGCTCCAGAGAATTTTTCTACAGATACAACAATATGATCTCAGGATTAAATACAAGAAAGGAAAAGAACTGCTAACAGCTGATCTACTAAGTAGAGACTGCTCATATGAAGACACCTACTTGGAAGAAAACTTCGAAGTACTGATGACCACCCCGACAAATAAGTCAAGCTATGAAGAACTGCAAGCTCTTACAAAAGAGGACCAAGAACTACAAGAACTAAAAAACCTAATCTTATATGGCTGGCCAAACTACAAATCAGCAGTCCCTGAAAGCTGCAAGAAATACTGGCCATATAGAGATGAACTCTCGACAAATGAAGACCTAATCTTCAAAGGTAGCAGAGTCTTCATTCCGCTAAGGTGGAAAGCAAAGATACTCAAGTTAATCCACGAAGGACACCAAGGAACAAACAGCTGCTTGAGAAGGGCCCGAGACTCAATATACTGGCATGGCATGTCCCAAGACATCATCAACACAGTAGAAAATTGTAGGACTTGCCAAGCAAATCAGAGGAACAAGACAAAAGAACCAATGATCATAAAAGAGATACCGAGTCTTCCTTGGGAGATAGTCGCAGCTGACATTTTCTCAATAAAAGGAAAAAATTACCTGTTAATAACAGATAACTACTCTGGATTCATTGATTTCAAAGAAATGAAGACAATGAACTCTGCAGAAACTATTGAATCTCTTAAAAAATGGTTTAGCGTACATGGAATTCCCAGACTCCTGGAAACTGATAATGGACCAAACTTTACGTCCAGGGACTTTAAAGACTTTCAAAAGAAGTGGTTGTTCGACCACCAGACATCAAGTCCTCTATATCCTAAATCAAACGGATTAGCAGAGAGAGCGGTACAGACAGCCAAGAACCTCATCAGGAAGTGTTTGGATTCAGGACAAGAAGTGGAACTAGCACTTTTGAACTTTTACAACACTCCTAGAGATGGTCTTCCTTCACCTGCTCAGTGTCTGTTCAGTCGCAGGACCAGAACCCTCCTTCCCACTAGCACTCATCAGTTGGAACCAGAAATCCAAAAGGAACATACACAAAACCTAAGAAATAAGCGGGAGAAGCAGAAAACACACCACGATAAGACAGCTAAGACAACGCGAAGCTTCAAGGAAGGTGAAAAGATAATGCTGAAACAGCATCACCGTGAATGGATCCCTGCCAGAGTTACCCAAGAAGTAGCTCCAAGATCATATAAAGTGCAAACACCTACTGGTGAGTACCGCCGCAACAGCTCCTTCATGCGACATACGAATCTGGAGAGTCCAAAGCAACAGCGAAGGAGAATCCCGGAGATCCCCAAGTCAACTCTACCGGAAGGACCTGGCCCGAGCGGTGATAAGGAACAGGCTCAAGTTCCTGAAGAACTCAATACTCCTCCAAGAGCATTCACAGGCCAGGAACCCAGGAGTGATCACCAGAACGCGGAGCACAAGAACGGCACCCTGCCCATTACAACAAGGTCCGGGCGGATCATCAAGCCACCCAAACGATTTGAAGAATGAATTTCTTCAAAGGGGGAGATGTAACGGCAGCTGGCATGCCTATATAGTAAATTATCAGTGAGCACATATTTATCACTGATGATACTCTGTGCAGTTGCCTTTTGACTGGTTGTAATATATACCACTTGTAAACATATGTCTGATTTTTGATATGCTATATCTGATGTTGGCTTAAAAAGAAATAAAGTCTTTCTTTTTAAACTTCCAAGTACTTCTTGCTTATTAACGTCAACAAATACAAGGACGTTACATAGACCACTCCTCCAATAATGCACTCTATTCATTAGATGTGTTTGTGAAATTGATCTTATATTTCAGATTATTTTTACCAGAATTTTTAATTTTGATATTTGCAGTTTATCTCCATTGTGCTGAAAGAAAATTCTTTACTTTAAGTTTTAAAACAGTTGGGGGCTCTATTCATTCAAGAGTAAACCCCACTCGAACAATACCCGGGCGAAGCCGGGTCCATATATCTATATAGGCTCAATTTATTGGGCAGTTTTTTCAACCAAATTAGACTTTTTTTTAGGCCTTCTTCCATTGTCTTTTTGT
This sequence comes from Cordylochernes scorpioides, assembly GCA_030710605.1. Lineage (NCBI taxonomy): Eukaryota > Metazoa > Arthropoda > Arachnida > Pseudoscorpiones > Chernetidae > Cordylochernes > Cordylochernes scorpioides. The sequence continues at coordinate 37,568,090 of CP092863.1, read as the reverse complement.
TTTTTTTTTTGTTTTGCTGTCATTTGTTTAGGTTGTATTTAGATTTATCTGCTTCATAATATGTAGCTGCTCATATATATCTTTGTATGTTCTACTCATATTTATTGTGCATATTTTTTCAGCTAATTATACTTTTTTTTTTACGTCTTCTTCCATTTGATTTTTTTTAATCAGTTGTTTTACGTTTTCACTGAGTTTTATGCATTTTTCCCCTCCTTTCAGATTATTTCTATGCTTTTTTTTATTTTGGCCTTAGTCATGAGTCGCGCTTATTTTAATACACTATTTTTGAATTTTTTTCTTCAATCTCAGTCCTTTATGTTTTACATTTTTCAGTTATCCTTATTTTTATTTTTACTAATGCTTTGTGTTTGTAGGTATTCCAAGCCATAGGAGAAGCAATCTTTCTCAGCGTTCCAATAGCTCTAGGGTTCAACATGCTTCAGGGTCAAACATTGCAAGTAGTTGGTGTGCATCTTGAGTCTCCCTGTTTCTCGCATGGGCAACTCTATGTAGCATGCTCCCGTGTTTCCAGCCCTAAAAATTTATTTGTCTTTAGTTCTACTTTTAGCAAGACACGCAATATTGTTTATCAGGGGGCTTTGATATAGATTTTGACAAATTTGAAAGAGATTTCTTCGAATAATGATTTTGGGAAGCTTGACTTTTGTAACTACATAATTTGTGAATAATTTGTTATCATTATTGCTCTACTGTAGTTTCATCAATAAAGCTTTTTTTACTTTATTTTATTTTAATTTTTTCACATTTAATTCATTTACATAACTCTATTCTTGAAAATTGTTTTTTATTTTTTTTTATGGTATCAACATTTCTGGTTCAATTAAGGTTTTTGTTAGCCTGCAACACACCTTATCATAGCTCATTGCATTTATCAGGATAACTTTGCTGTTTTGATTTTTACACCATTGGTATTTTCATGCCTCTATAATATTATATTTGTTTGCAGAATTTTATAGACAATTTGGTTTGGGTTATATACATTAAGAATTTGTAAAAATATAAAGGTCAAAGTTTTACAACAAAAAAAAATTTTGGAACACCATTTCTCTCCCATTTAATTTAATGATGCTTCATTTATGATTTTAAGAATTGCATTATTTTTATGCATATTATTTTTAAAATTTGTGTTAGCAAGACATGGAATATTGTTAAGTTAATGTATTATTAACATAAACTTTACCAACCCGTGAAGCGTTAGCTCCAGTCTTTTACCGCTGGGGGCAGCACTGTTAGAGCTAATAAATGCTTTCGATTGGTGCTTACTTTTACATGCTGTTTGTTTTTAGACTAAATTAATACACATCAAGTTAGCATTTTTTCATTCTTCAAAAGTTAAGATTATATTTTGAACGTTTCATAATACTTTTAAAATTAAAGCCGGAAATAATATTGCTTTTTCCCATCCTGCAGGTCTACATTACACTGCAACAGCTATCATAACTCTGGCTTTTGGCATTGATATTTATATAATGTGAAAGTACTGTTTGCTACCTTAAGCTCTGGAGAGATTATAATGTGTCTACAGATCCATCATGTGGCAATCACACCATAGTGAAAATGCATTTAGCTGGTAGCAATGTATCACATTTGTAGACATGTGGTGCGCTTACAGTAAAAGCAGTCGCTACCTACCCACCATGGTTATCATGGCCTGTACCACGCGTACTAGGGATAATTAAAAAAAAAAGGAAGCAAGACCGAATACAAATAATTACATTATGTGTGGTTTCAGTTACATTTTGGCTATCTTCAGACAAAGGTACTGAATACATTCAGTAATTTTGTCTTTATATGGCAACAATGCTGTTACTGAAACATCACACATATATATATATTTTTTATTTGGTCTTGCTTTTTTGGTATTTTTAAAATTGCCCTTGACTATTAGAAAATTATGCAAATTAACTATTTAGATATGTAAATGCCGGATTAGGTGCCCTTTAAAATGTTTGCTCTGGCTGTTTCTTCTTGGACAGCCGAGAGTGAAGTGGACAAAGTGAAATTTTCAGGTTGTGCCGACCATTTTCCTTTATTCAAACTAATCATTAGATTTTTTTTTTTTTAATTTTTAAGAATAAAAGCCCAGTTTGGTTACTTGCACTCACTGGAGGGGTTGGACTTTTTCAAGAATCAGGAGCCATTGGGGCAATTTTTTTTTTCAGAACAAAGTGTCTAAATCTGCATTCAATGATCTCGGGTCATGGTTTTTAAAAATTAACAGTTTAGACCACTCCTCCAAACAGCACTCTATTCATTAGATGTGTTTGTGAAATGGATCCTATATTTCAGATTTTTTCACAAGCATTTTCGATATTGCTGTTTGCAATTTATCTCCATTTTGCTGAAAGAAAATTCATTACATTGAGTTTACAAACAGTTGGGGCCTCTATTCATTCATGAGTAAACCTCGCTCGAACACTACACAGGCGAAGCCGGGTCCAGTCGGGTAAAACCCGGGCGTTGCCCGGGCCACTCGGCTAGTATATACATATATACACAATTATCATCATCAACTCTGTGACAACAAATAAATAAAAACAAATATTAAATTAATCCGCCAATACATCACACCATCTTCCCCCTACATGCTTTGATATCGCACAGGAGGTCTCCGATCCCTTGGAGGGTTTCTTCTTGGCAGGGGCCTTTCCTCCGTCCGGGCTTCTTTGTCTGAGGAACACGCGGATTCCCTTGGGCTGCCTTCAATCTCCACACCTTGGGCCCCGGACACTGGATCCTGCGGCAGGCCAGCTGTTTCCGACGAAAACGATTCTCTGTCCCTCCGGCTGTTCATACTCTCAGGAGCCATCCATATTGGGTCATCTTCCTCCTCTCTTTTCTCTCTGGCCTCATCTCCATCTTCACCACTAGTCCATCTTCTCCTTATCTGATCTCGGTGGTAGGTCTTCACCTGTCCATTTATCAACACTGTATAGACTCTGCTCCCCTTTCTGCCCACTATTCTTCCTGGGATCCATCCGACACCTCTAAAATTCTTACACCACACCTTATCGTCCACCTCGAACTCCTCTTGGCCTCTTCCTCGATCATACCTCATCTGCCTGGCCTGTCGTTCCCTCACCCTATTGTCCAGGCTCTGGTGTATTAATGTCAGTCTGGTCCGCAGAGACCGACCCATAAACAGCTCCGATGGGGTCTTCCCAGTTGTCTCATGCGGCGTGCATCGATATGTGAGGAGAATTCTTGACAGTGTATCTTGAATGGTATCTTCAAACTTCCTTTTATTTTTTTCCAAGGCCATCTTTATCAATTGAACCGCTCTTTCCGCTAAACCATTACTCTGTGGATGGTATGCTGGAATCAGAGTTTGTCTGACTCCATTTCTCTCGAAAAAACTCTTCATCTCTACCCCTGTAAACTGTGGGCCATTATCCGACACCACTTCCTCTGGTAACCCATACGCTGAAAACAATCTTCTTAACTGCTCAATCGTCTTTCTTGCGGTTATCTCTCTCATCGGGATCGCCTCGACCCATTTTGAGTGGCTATCCACCACAATTAACAAATTCACTCCATCTTTAAATGCAAAATCCATATGGATCCGTTGCCAGGGCCTGGTTGCCCACACCCACGGTCTCCAGTTTACTTTACTTGGGCCTGTCTGAGTTTGCTGGCAATTTTTACACCCATTTACCATGCATTCAACCTGGTTGTCAAGATTCGGCCACCAAAAATGCGACCTAGCAACCGCCTTCATTTTGCCCATCCCCGAATGGGTCTCGTGTAGACAACTCAACATATTTTTCCTAAGAGAAGACGGGATGATCACTCGCATTCCCCACAATAAGCATTCCCCGTCCATAGTTAACTCCAACTTTCTCTGAAAGTAGGGTCTGAGGTATTCCCCAACTCTTTCAGGCCAGCCTTGCTGCGTATCGCGCTTCACCACTGACAATACTTCATCTTTTTTAGTTTCCACACCTATTTCTGCTGCTGTAACCGGCAAATCTTCCACGTATGATAATATGAACGTTTGATTCAAACCCGGTTTTTCGTCACTCTCTACTGGCAACCGTGAGAGAAGGTCTGCGTTTCCATGATCTTGAGTTCTTCGGAATTTAATTTCATATGTATAAGCCGCCAAAGTCAGTCCCCATCTCTGCAATCTTGAAGTAGACAAGGTGGGAATCCCTGCTCTCGGTCCCAAAATAGATACCAAGGGTTTATGATCTGTAATTAGGGTGAATTGTCTTCCATAGATAAACTGGTGGAACTTAGTCACACCATATATTATTGCTAGAGCTTCTCTTTCTATTTGTGAATAGTTACGTTCGGCCCCGGAAAGTGTTCGTGAGGCAAACATGATTGGTCTCTCTTGGCCCTCGATAACATGGGACAGCACCGCCCCCACTCCAATCTGAGATGCGTCCGTGGCCAAAGATAAGGGTAACGTGGCATCATATGGCACCAACACTTTCTCGGAGGTAATTCTTTTTTTACACTCCGAGATCGCCTCCTCACACTCCCCTGTCCACTTCCAATAACTATTCTTTTTTAGCAGCTTGTGAAGTGGCTCTAAAATCTCTGGCAAATTCGGAATAAACTTTCCATAATAGTTCACCAATCCCAGAAAAGATCTCAATTCCGAGACATTTGTCGGGCTTTTGGCTTTCTGTAGCCCTTGTATCTTGTCCTCTAAAGGCCGAATACCATCTTCTTTGATGAGATGTCCCAAATACTGTATTTCTCTTCGCAGAAATTCACATTTTTCCCTTTTTAATTTTATGTTGTGCTTCTGCAACCGAACAAAAATAGTTTTTAATACTGCCATATGTTCCTCCACTGACGCCGTGGATACGAGTACATCGTCAATGTAACAAATAACCCCATTAATTCCCGCCAATATTCTGTCCATAACTGACTGAAAAAAACTAGGGGCATTTGCCAATCCAAAAGGCATTCTTTTAAACCTAAAAAGCCCCTTATGCGTATTAATAGTCAGGAGTGGCTGGGTGCTAGGGTTAACCTCTAATTGAAGGTATGCATTGCTCAAATCTAGTTTAGAGAAATACTTCCCTCTAGCCAATACGGAAAACAGGTCCTGCTGAGTAGGCAGCGGATAGGCCGCAGTATCCAAGAACCTATTTAAAGTTACTTTGAAATCACAGCAAATCCTTCTTATTCTTCTTGGGCACAACCACCACTGGAGTTGCCCACTTGCTGCTGGGTACTTGATACAAGTAGTCCTTCTCCACAATTCTTTCTAGTACCTCGTTTACCGCCGTTCTAATCGCAAAGGGAACTGGTCGGGCCTTATGAAATATGGGGTTTACATCCTGAATATTCACTGCAAATGCGAATCCCTTTATTGGATCTGTTGTCTCCCCGAACACAACCTGGTGTTCACTCAATAATTCCGCCAATGTGTCCTCCAAAGGCATCTGATTCACAAAATAATTTCCAATTTTCAAAACATTGATCCATTCTCTCCCCAACAAGGCCTTCCTTTCTCCTCTCACCACGACAGCTCTAAGCTTAGCGATCTTTCCCCGAAAATCGACCTTGACATCTATTTCACCCAGAATCGGTACCACAGTTCCGTCATAGGTCTTAACAATTATTCCCGCTTCTTTTACCTGCACGTCTGGGAGGTATCTTTTGAAATCCTTCTCCGATATTAAAGTCAGACAGCTACCCGTATCAATTTCGAAAGTCATCAAAGTGTCCTCTACTCTCATCTTAATCACATAGGGAGGGTCATTCGTAGCATACTTGACTCTATAATCATAGGTCCTCATGAAGACCATTCTTTGAACGGATTCTTCCTCCTCCTGATCCTCGATTTGATTAATCTTTTTCTGGTTCCGAAACCGGCTCACCTGTCTTTCGCTTGTGTGTTCCCCACGGCTCCTGCAGATGGTTGCCAAGTGACCTCTTTTCCCGCATCTGAAACAGGTCGCCTCTCTAAATCTGCATAAGTCTTTATGCAACCTCCCGCAATGTGTGCACTTTCTCTTTTGCTCTCTGACTTCTGCGCGTATTTTGTCCACGCTATCTGCAGGCTCATTGACATGGAATATTCTGGTATTTTTTTCTGCTGCCTCCATCGACAACGCAATTTCAACTACTCTTGCCAACGGCACATCTCCTTCTGACAAGATCCTCCTCTGGATTTTTGCATTTCTCAATCCGCACACCAATTTATCTCTAAAGGATTCCTTTAAAAATTCGCCAAATCCACACGTTGAGGCTAGCCGCTTGATTTCCACCAGATATTCTGAAACACTTTCCGTTTCCTTTTGTATTCTTCCAAAAAACAAGAATCTCTCTACGATAATAGATCGCTTTGGGGAAAAATATTCAACCAGTTTCTCAATCAATTCTTCATATTTATACTCTTTAGGCAACTTCGGGCTACATAAATTTTTCAATGTATCATACGCCTTCCCGCCAATTAGAGTCAACAAATAGGCTTTTTTCTTTTCTTCACTAGCCTCTTCTAGAATTAGAAATTGCTCCAAACGCTCGATAAATGAGCAAAAATTTCCATTTTTTTCTTCAAATTCCTTAAAATGGTAATGAGCCATCATGAAATAATTTTTCTTATGTAAATTTCCAATAACTTATTACTTCTTTAATATTAAACAAAATTCTTCATATTACGCTATCCCATCCTCGTCGCCAATGCAATGATTCCAAAGATAAGACTTGAAAATAGTATAACTTTTTAATTCCAAGAAACAAACAAGTTAAAACTATTCCATATTAGAAAAATAACTAACCGCTCAAAAGAAAATATCTTTATTTACGGGCTACTAACCAAAAGTTATGATTTTTGAGCCCAAAATCGATGTCAGGTGGCAAGGGACCCTAGGATGTGGAAGCAGGAGATGTCTCGCAGGGGTGGTGGAAACGTTGGGCAAGCAGGGGAATAGCGCCAGGGTGCAGTGAGGCGGGTGCGTTGAATAGGCCAGGAATCCAGGAGAAGTGGCAGATGGAAATGGAGGCAGAAGGTCCTTGAAGCCTAGAACTTGAGGGCCCTAGACTTCAGGATGGGGCAGCTTGAGGCTCTCGCCTCGTGCTTGTCAGGAAGGCCCTGGGAGCAGCAGTTGGCACATTTGGAGGTGCGCTGGTCAGCAATGGATGGGCAGGTTCGGCCTTCATGGCCGTCTTCACCGCAGTGGAAGCACTTAGGAGCTCTGGTGCATTGGGCAGAGTTGTGGCCGAAGCCACAACAGCGGAAGCAGACGCGGGCGCGGATGGACTCCTCGAAGTTGAGGATTACTCCATCCACCACGATCCTCCCGCGAACGCCCAGGGCTCTAAAGGTCTTGAGGTCCACCTCGATGAAGGCGGTGCAGGTCCCGTTTCTGGGTGCAGAACGGTGCGCCACGCGCACCACCTTGTCCCCAGGAAGTTTTCTAACAGCAGCGGTTTCCAGGAAGGTCTCCTCAATTGTGGAGTTGGATGTCTCCTCATCCACTTTGAAGAGGCAGATCCGTGGCAAGATCTCCTTCTGCTGGCGGACCTTCATTCCATTCAACTTGCTGGCCAGGGAGGTTGTAACCTCAGGGATGGTGTCAGGATTGCTGGAATGGAGGACCAGCTTCCCCTTGGTGCGCAGGGAGGCCCAAACGCCTTGGGGGAGAGTGTGAGCAGCGCGGACTGTTTTCAGCATCTCCCTTGGGTCAGCCTGTGGGTCATCTGAGATGACCACTGTGTGGGCCGCCGATTTTTCTCCATGAAGGATCACTTGGGCGGCCGCAGGCTTGGAGACGTGGGAAGGCACAGGTTTTGAAGGACCATTCAGGTTTGTCCTCTTTGCAGGCGGGTTGGGAGCTTCAGACTGCTTCCTTTTGGTTGGAGCAGGAGCAGGCAGGGAGGAGGCAGGCTTCTTGGCAGGGAGAGCAGCAGGAGCAGGAGTGGCGGGCTTGATTGGGTCAGTCTGGGAGCTGGTTTCATTGCAGGAAGGAGCAGGGCAGGTTTGAGTGCCGCGGCAAGCAGTCTTGGGCTTGTTGGCCTCCTCAATTTCGTCCAACTCTGCGAAGGACTCGAGGGTGTCAGTGAGGTTCTCTACATTGGTAGCGAGGGCCTTGATCATTTCAGTCCGCGAGGCGATGTAGCGGATCAGGTCCTCATGCAGGGATTTCAGGGCAGGATGGCCAATGGAGCTCAGGATGCTGCAGTTGCGTGAGATCACCATCTCATCTTCCCTCTCCAGGTCGGCGACGTTCACGATGCGGGTTGTAGGCTTGTAGGCCTTCTTTTTCTTCTTGGCAGGATTCAAAAAACCGCTCAAAACACAAACACTATATATATATATACATATATACACAATTATCATCATCAACTCTGTGACAACAAATAAATAAAAACAAATATTAAATTAATCCGCCAATACATCACACATTCTTGACCCTAATACCTATCTATATATAGGCCTAGTATATTCTATTTACATTATATAGCCTAGGATAGTTCGTATTGTTGTGCACAGTCTTGTATTTTGATCCTTTATTCAATAATATTTTTTTTATTTTGATACCATTTTTGATGTATTTTCATTATAATTTGAATTTCTATTTACCGTGGGTGTAAGTTTTTTAAAATCCAGAATGAATAAGACCGATATAATTATTTCCCTCAAGGAAAAAAAACAAAAATAAAATATCTTACAAGGGTGACCACTTTATAGAGCGCTTATGATTACATATCTATTTAATTAAACATATATTTAAACGCTAAATAATTGCATAACAAGTTGATATAGTAAATATACATATATGGAGAGACAAAAGCTATGTTTAATTACAAAATAATAGTTTCAGTGTTATCATATAGTACAGCAAAGCATGGATACTCCATCTCTCTCTTGCACCAAGGCAGATACCTCTAGGGTGTGGTGTGGAAAATTCCGAATATAAAATTAAAGGGGTTCGAAGGTAAATAATAAATAAGCCTATAAATAAAAGTAAAACATTAAATATATCAAAACCAATTTATATCTATGTTCTTATGAGTTATACAAATGTTTATATACAGTTAAACCTGTCTATAGTGCCCCCTCTTGGGACTCGCCAAAATAGGGTGCTATAGAGAGGGGGGTGCTATAGACAGGTCACTTTTAATGTAAATCGCATTGTACTATGTATTTAAAATCGGGCGCTATAGAGAGGGAGGCGCTATTTAGAGGGGGCGGTATAGACAGGTTTAACTGTACTAAAGGATTATAGGCCGTTCTATGAACGGATCTAAAATGACAGCAAGTGTTCTAAGCCTTATTAAAATTTTATCCTATTGAAGCTAAAAATAAAGTATCTGTGAGACTATGTTTCACTAATATAGTTTCACTTTACCTAATGTGAAAAAAAATGTGAAAAAATAATATTGAAGGGTACCTTTTGGGTCCAAAATTTTCAATGAAAATGTGATGAAAAAGGTGCAAATTTTGATCGATCTATAATTCTTTGAAACAAATATAATTATAACATATATAACTGAAAACACGTTATTTATATAAATACGATGTCTATGTGTCCCTTCGTCTGTATTTTATACACGATTTCAAATCGGAAACTGTTGGTAAGTTGAAAGTGGCTTTTTTGACACTAGCTGTCATTTTAGATTCGTCCATAGAACGGTCTATAATCTTCTAGTATATAAATATTTATCGTAAATATGAGGCTGCCTGGACGTCATTCATATTTCTTGAAAATAAAGATACTTTAAAATAAAGAAGAAAAAAAAAGATTTACTGGCCGAAGTATCTTTATTTTCAAGATATAAATATTTGTATAACTCATAAGAAAATATATATAATTTAATTTTATTATATTTGAAGTTTCAATTTTATATTTGGTTTTATTTATTGGTTACCTTCGATCTTTTAATATTTTATTTCTCGGTTTCCACACCACACCCCAGAGGTATATCTTGGCGCAAGAGAGAGAGATGGAGTACCCATGCTTTTCTGTACTATATGATAACATTGAAACTATTATCTTGTAATTAAACATAGGTTTTATCCCTCTGTATATGCATATTTACTATATTACCTCGTTATTCAATTATTAAGAGTTTTGAAATAGGAGTAATTACATAGATATATCTTCCATAAGCGTCATACAAAGTGGTCACTCTATTGAAAGTTATTGTAAATATATTCAGATGTTATTTTCTTAGACAGATCATTGAGGGAATATTTGGATAGGTCTTTTTTAATTCATTCTAGATTTCTTAAACTTACATTCCCTGTAAATAGATAATTAAATTTGGATGGAAAAAAAGTCAAAAGATGTTTTTAAACAGTATTTAATAAAGTATCAAAATACAAGACTACTATTAGATATACTATCCTAGACTATATCATATATTTGTAAAGAGAATAATACTAGGCCTATATAGATAGATATTAGAGTCAATTTGGTAATTTAGGGTCTGATATTAATGCGTTAAAGTAATCTGGTCTGGAGAGATCCAAGAAGGAGACAACAGTTCATCCACAGTAGGTACAAGATGACGTTCTCGCTGTATATGGGGAGTAGTTCCTTTGACAGTAGAGGAGCTCAGATACACATCATGTATAAGACAACAATTGACCTTCATATAGAAGGTTTCGATTTCATTACATCCTACGATAGTTCTGTTTTAACTTTTATTATCATATCTCAAAGAAAACGAATTCCCAACCATCAAAATAGAAAGATGTGGATAATAGAAAAATACTTAAATATCCTAAGGAACAGTTGAGAATTAGAGAAAAATAACGTGATCATACCCTACATTGAAACACTAGATTAATTTTTTTTTTTTTAATTCAAACATAAAAATGATTTAACGTTTACAACACTCTGAGAATACCTAGAGACATGGAATCATGGAAGTTGTACCTTTTAGTACATATAAGTTCTACTGCCCTTACTGCAATAATAAAATAATGGAGGAGGGCCTGGATCATCAATGGTGAATCCTCTCAGCAGGTTCGCTAGTTTAATCTACCATACCTCTGTAATATTTAATTTGGCTGTTTTGCTTTTATACAGATACTGATGCTAAAAAAACTCTTGGAAAAGGTATTTTAATACAACTATGGGCATAAGCTTTGAAGACAGTAGGAATACATCTTCTATATTAATAAAATGGAAATTTCATAAGTGGACATCACTTTATTTATTTATGCTTATGAGGTGATACAGCAGCGTATTTACAATTAGAGAGGAGACAAAATGAATTAAATCTAGAAAAAAGAAGTGAGGACATATCGGTCATTAAAGTCTGAGAGGCAAGTCCTTCAGCCAGTTCAGGGCTTCCGGGGTGACAGAATGGAGATTGGAGATTCCTCCATTGAATTTGTACAGCGGGCAGTCATCTAGTATATGGGACATTGATTGTGGGACGTTGCAGGCACAATTAGGATCTTTGGTGTAGCCCCATAACTGGGACATCACTAAAAATATATTAATAAAATGGAAATTTCATAAGTGGACATCACTAAAAACTTTCGTTACAATGCATCAATTTCAACCAAATTTTCAACATTTATGTAAAACGAGATGGAGCAGGTTTTGCTTAACATCAAAATATATTTCCTAACATTAACATGCGTAACTTCGCTGTTATCGATTAAATACAAAAAAATCAACAGAGTTAATTTTATTTATATATAAATACAAAATTAAATTTCAACAGAGTTAATTTTTTTACATACTAGCTAATAATCTCAATCTAAAAAATATTCAAAACAAGCAATTTTAAGATAACACCATATGTAAAACAGTCGGCCAAGAAAACAACAACGATATTACATCTTTCTCACATATTCACACACAATCTTGATTGATAATTAAAACTAATCTTTAACATTGTTTATTATACTTCAACTTTTATTTCTACATTTGTTTTTAAATACCCAATTGTTTTATCATGTTTCTAATTTCGCCTAACAAATATACAAATTTATAGTGACCAACATATGCAAATTTTATCTTTGTTTTTATTTAACTTGATATCGTAAACATAACATCCATTGTAAGCATTTTTCTGTTCACCTTCCGTGGTTTCTCTTTTCTCTGATAGTTTTTAGGTGTAGTATATTTTCTTATTACTAAACTACAAACATTCCCTCGAGAAAAACCTGGGCGAAGCCGGGTACATCCGCTAGTATAATTATAAATATATAACATGCTTTGAAAATTGTTCTTCCGCAAATAATTTTATTTGAACTGAAATAGGTATATTTTTGAAATGTTTTATTTCCGTTTTAATCAAGCATTATAAATAAAGCATTTGAGAATTTTTCAAGTAAGATAAACCGTTTTTAATATTGTAACAAAGTATTTATTAATTTTATTAACAGAGTGGTCATTTTTATGTTTATATTTTGCTACTCTGTAAATTTCCCTCGTGGCTTATTTTTTGCTTACTATTCATAGTTTGTCCTTGCCTGAAATAAACTGTTGTCTCCTCCTGAAGTTTTTGTCTTCCCCAATTTTCCACGTGGCAATATAGCGTTAAAATTTTTCTCTTTTCCTTTTCAAACTGCTTCTCTGCTTCAATTAATGGAGGGGGGTGGAAGAGAAGAGATCGCAAGAGATAATAAAGTGACCCGCGAACCCGCCTCCTCAGGGGTGGAGTGGGGGAATATGGAGGATTTTGATATGGTGTATGATCATATTTAATTGGTTAACAAAAATCTTTATATATATGATTAGCTATTAGATATATGAAATAAAACAGGAACATAAATGATATCTTTAGAATCAAAAGGAATGTGTATGAAATTTTAAGGCTTCATTCATTCTCTACAATATGCCATAAAAGATAATGTAAAATATATTGATATTGTCAGAAAAATTCTACTTATATAGAAAAGCTGCCTGATATTTTTTGTCCAAAATAATGCCAGATAATAAATATGTTACATTATATATTTTTATTGAATTTATAGGCAATATAGGCAGGCGTTTACTCAAAAAGGACCATATGATAACATTTTGAGTAGTATTTTTATGAGTGAGAAATTTTAGAATTTAACAGTTTATGTGCATGTATGGTTGTTTGTATGAAATATGTAGTGAATTTATTAATTACATGATTGTAAACTGATTGAGAATATTTTTAACTGAGAGAAAAAAGAGAAGTGGAACTATAATATCATTAGAAAAATATTTTTATTAGTTTTTTCGCGAATTGCAATATCAATAACTATTCTTGAATGAATATCAAAAATTCAAAGGAAGTGCAAACTTATGTGATGTTTACTTTGAACCTATATAAATCTATCTTAAAAAAACACAGCTATAAAATTGGCTAATAGACAAAAGAATTGCTATAAATTATTCAATAAAAACAAACGATAGCAATGCGTCTCTTTATACTTTATATATAAAGAGACGCATTGCTATCGTTTGTTTTTATTTAATAAAATTGGCTAATGCTTAAGCTGGTAAGCATCTTGTAGTGGGAATATGGGAAAAGTTAACATTAAACAGTGTGATTACCTTTATTTGAGAAAATCTCAAGTGCTTTATTCTAATGATTAATTAAAATAGATATGAAATGTAGAAAATATACCAATTTCAATTAAAATAAAAGTATTCCCATAAAAACTAAAAATATCTTAGTTGATTGTTAGAATAATTAAAAAATCGAAAATATCGATTAAAAATGATAATTTTGTTATTATAAGGTGTAAAGTGTTGTTATTAAATTTAAAAATGTTGCTATGAAAGTGCTAAATGTTGTTATAAAAACGCAAAATCATTATATAAATAAATTTTAAAATTAGAATACAAGAAATAGGTAAGAAGAAGAGACAAAAGTTAACAAGATAAGAAGTTCGTCTAACCAGAGAAAGCCCATATGCCCCGTTTTATGCTCTAAAAAGCGTAATAATTTAATAGGATAAATATTGGGAGGGGAATATTGTAAAGAGAGGTGATTCACTCCTCCCTCCCATTTTCCCTTATACTTAAGATATTATAAAAAAAATCTCAGCAAAATTTTTATAAATATCATGGTTAGTAGATATGAGAGGAAAAAAAGTTAAAGGTCTTTATGGTTTTTATTTCTTGGTTTTTAAAATCAACTTGCTCAGCTAATTTAATAAAATGCATAAATATATACATTTAAAAAATATATTTTTTATTTCCTTGAATAATTATTCTGTTCGATGTTATTTTCAAAAGTATCTGTGTACCTTGATGAATGTTTATATTTGATTTATAAATTTTAGCACATGTATTCGATTTGATCAGCTTTGGCAAAGTTTGTCATATAAAAACACACAATTAAACTTAGCATATCTAAATTTTGGTAACTTATTTTTTCATATTTTAATTATATGTAATATACAGTTTACTAGAACACAATGCATGATTTTAAATCTAATATAGTTAAAGGTCATTGGATAGCTTTATTTACGTTTTGAATTTAATGAACTTTCTCGAAATTTAGTTTAAGATCGATACATTTATTAGGCCTGAATGTTAATCTTTTCAGATATATTTTATTATCCCGTTTTTTTTATTTTGGTTTGTAGTTCCCCTATTAGTTTTTAAGTTGCAAAATGAATGTTATCTTTGTTAAGTAATACCCATAAGTCAAAATAATGTATAGCTGCCAAAAGTAGATTTATATATTTCACTGAAATTTCAAAATCTGAATTTATTTACACAATAAAGAGAGACAAAATAATAATATATAAAATAAAGTCGAATTTGTTGGGAGAAACATAAGTTGGGTCCAGATACTGGGTCCTTAGATTAAGATGCATTAGCACGCCATTTTTTATCAAAATTCAAAACTAATATAGATGCGTATGGTTCTTTTTAAAGTAGAAATTGTTTATTTTTAAAAAGAATCATATGCGTCTAGTTTAGCTTAGGTTAGATTAAATTGGGCTAGTTTAGGTAAGCTGTTGTAAAAATAGAATTATATTTGCATATCAGCAAATCAGGTGTATCTGGGCAGAAACTTAGGATTCTTTGAAGTTTCTTTCACCAAAATAATTAGTTCTACTCGGTTTTTGTCCCAATTATGTCCGGAGATAGGAAGAGCACACAAGTTTTACATGTTACCCTGTGTAGAGGCTAATCTTTGAATATCCCAGTTTTAGTGTATGTACCACTCTACAAGCATTTTCTTATTTACCTGTGTTTAGTAAATTTTACGTTTCTTAAAAACTTGATTCAATTTAAATTACAATAATATTTATTTGAGTCAAAAGGCGATCCATTAATTAAGATTATATAAAAGGGCGTACCTGGATCTGTAAAGAAAAAAAAAAGATCCAGGTACGCCCTTTCATATAATAATATTTATATTGTACAATATGTTATAAAACATTTTATATTAATTATATATATATATATTTATGCAAATTTTACATAAGATGTGATTAATAAACCTATCTTGGAAAAATTTTGCATAAAAAAAAACTGATGCAGACAGAGTATATGTAAATTGGTTAATTTAGGTTAGTTTCAGTATAGGTTAGATTGTTTTAATCTAAGATCTAAAAATGTTATTAATCAACTTCAAATTATTACTTAATTTAATGTTGATAAAGCACAATTTGGATTATAGATTATAAAACAATTATCTTCTATCTTGTTTAAACATTTGATAACAATACTATTTAAGAATTTGCTGTGGCATTTTTTTCTCATTTATTCTTTTTGTCTGATGATGGTGACAATGTTGTTGCCGAAACGTCACACACTAATAAATTATTTGGATTAGGTCTTATTTTCTTGTATTAATTTAATGTTTATTTAAAAAAAAAAAAGTGATGTGAAAATTATACCCAATGATACTCATTGTTTACAGAGTGTTAATTGGCATGGTTTTGGTCAAATAGCACCCTATTTTAACTTAATTCTACTGACTTATCAACTCTTGCCTTAATTCAACCAATTTTTAAAGCCCCAACAAGTTCCCTTTCAATTTACCATCTTTAATTCCACCAACTAGAATTTCAACACTTACCTCTAATCTAATCAGCTATAATTCAACACCCCATTGAGTCTTGACAACAAGATGTCCACTAGTAGAGAAGGAAAGGAATGGTATAATGACCAGGAAGGTTCCAAAATCACTTTATTAGGTACCTCTCAACAACCTAGTTTATGATAATTGAAACAATGAATAATATGTGAATTCACATATTAAACAAAATGTTAACGTGGGAATCGATCCCGGTTCATGGCTGTCGGGAATCGAGGGTGTTACCTACTCGTCCACCAATTTCTTCTGAAGGGAAGCCAGAATGTTACTTGATATCATTTTAACGATTTTTAATTATACAAAAATTATGATTCCTCTTGGGGGTGATGTTGAATTAAAGAAGTTGGACTGTATATTTGCATAATTTTTTTTTTTGCTTATCCCTAGTACATGTGAAACAGGCCATGATAATCATGGTGGGTAGAAGGCGACTGCTTTTACTGTAAGTGCACCACATGTCCACACATGTGGAAAACAGTTCGACTGTGCACTTACAAATATGCCAGAGCCCTGTTTGGTTACTTGCACTCGCTGGTGGGGTTGGAATTTTGCAAGAATCGGGGGGCCATTGGAACTTTTTTTTTTTTTTTTTTAATCAGAAAAAAAGTGTCTAATGCGGGAATCGAACCCGGGTCGTAGCGGTCGTGAACCAACGGTTTAGAGCATCCTTCCATGACCCCCTGCATAAATCTTGAATTGTACCAATGACTTATTAGTACAATATATTGGTTGGGATCTAGGTTAATGTTGGAGGAAACCCTGCAGGGAGTCAAGAGATATGTAAATATATTGGGAGATATGGGCTGGTTCTGATTGGTTGGGGTATGACAATGTTGGACCTGGTTATTAGGCTTGTAGCTAGGTGTTGTCTGAAGGCCATCTGAATTACAAATATTGTAGTCCATGGTTACAAGACCAAATCTAGGTAAATAGTGTGTGAGGTTTCAGTAACAGCAATGTTACCATCATCAGACAAAAGTACTGAATTATTTATTAAGATTTGTGTGGTCTAATAACCTTGTGTTTCTATATACCAAATTTTGCCTTATCACAATTGTAGCCCATGTTATAAGTGGGTTGACATGACCAAGCTGGTGTGGGTCTGTTGTTATATTCAATGGTTCCAATTCTGCCTGTGTCAATACCACTAAATGGTTGGAAATCTTTACTTTGCTGATATCATTGGGGATGTGTCCCAGCTTGTCACTTGGCGGCAGTTATATTGTAGGGGAAGAAAACTTTATTCTACCAAAGCACATACTCCCTTATATTGGACAGAATTCCCCCCCCCCCCCCCCCCCCCTTTTTTTTTTTTCTCCATCAAAAATTCTCTCAATTTTTGGTTCTAAAGCACAAAATTACTTTTATCATTTACACTTCACATTTTTAGATATAGAAATGTTTACCTACCTTAATAATTTAAATAGCATTGGCTTAGAAATATAGTTAAGACTCAATTAAGATCATATTCTACATGTAAATGTATCAATGCTGGAACACTAGCCCACATGTGTGTGCCAAGCAGAATTAAACCTAAAACTGTAGTTTAACAAACTATTCTTGCACTGCAATAATTTACCATCACAGAATAAAGAGATCAGACATCATTTAGATCCCTATAATACAAAGATTTTATACAAAATCCTAATATTAAAATAATTCTTTAAATACAACTCTGATATAAATTTGTTTTTAAAAGGTAGACATGATAAAGTCACAATTTGGATTATAGATTATAAACACAAGGTAATATAAATAAAATGAAAGGATTCAAAAGCACAAATGTTTCTTTTTGTACACAATACAAACTTCTAAGGTACAAGGTAATATAACTAAATCCAAATAAATAAATGGTGTGTGATGTTACAGTAACAACGCTGTTACCAAAATGTCTCACACCCTTTATTCATTTGGATTTGGTCCTATTACCTTATGTTTAAAGGTAGACAAAATATTTTAAAAATTACCACAGAAAAAATAAAATTCCTGAGAATCAAACCCATGATTTAATATAGAACTTTATTGGTTAACTACTGAGCTACAAAAACACTAAGATGTTGTCTGTGTTGTTGTGCAGAGTGTTGACCTTCCACTACCACCACCACCACAAGTGAGTACCCTGGTTTCTACCAGGTGGCTGCTGTTGTTGTATGCTTGCTTAGATGATGACAGGTATTGTCACCTGGAAGATGGAAGATGTTACCTGCAGGAAAACTCCTTTCTCTCTTATATAGCACCACCCATATGTCAACATTTATAAACGTCATGTATCACCTAGCCCTAACCTGCAAAACATCATATTTCAACCACTTTTTTTTTTCTATTTGTAAATAATAAAAGCACCATTTGGATTATTAAAATATACAAGTATCAGAGTCATAATCAACAATCAATCAACAATTCTGTCACCGTTTGCTTTTGTGAATGGAATAAATACCCAAATATGGCCATTTTTTATAAGCATTTGACAGGTTCTGGGCAAAAATAGTTGGTTTTTTTTTAGTCAGAAAATGATTATGACAATATTGCTGTATCATATTTGATTATCAGATACAAAATTATATCCGGAAAAATTCCAAAAAGCAGAGACCACGGGTGAAGCCAGTTCATTTTTAGTATGCAGGAACAAAATTCTAACAGAAAAACATTCATTTGAGCAGAAGACACAAAGGCAGATCATCTCTTTATAAAAATATCGCTTCTCAGACACAAAGTTTGGAGCGGGACGTTTCACAAGAATGACATCCACAGCGCCAATTTATAATTGTAACGAATAGTATTTGAATAAAAGCATTTAATCGGGTAAAACCCGGGCGTTGCCCGGGTCATTCGGCTAGTAGATTATAGCTACAAGAAAATTAAGACCTAATCCAAATAAATTAATAATGTGTGATGGTAACCATGCTGTTACCGGAATGCTATTAATTTATTTGGATTAGATATTATTGTAGCTTCCCCTTTATTAAAGTGAAATTTTCAAATCTTAGTTTGGTACCTTCTCTTTCACACACAGTGAGTGAAAAACCACCCTGAGCATTGTGTCACAAAATTGTATGACACAAGATACACCCATCTCTCCCAGTATGTCAGTAAGTCTGGGTGCTACGGAGCAATGTTTTATACCCACTTTTCAAACCTAATACAGTATGGAATCTGAATATGGCATCCATAACAACAACATGGTTATGATTCCAAAGTCCCTAGTTGAAAATTCCTATTGTTTAACCATATATAGTTTTATAACAAGTCATAACATTATAATTCTAAAGAACCAGGTTTTATAAATTCCAATTGTTTTAACTGTGGTTATAACAACAACATGAGATTTACAAAGTAATAAGACTAAATCTAAATAAATAAATAGTATGTGACTGTACAGTCTTTACATCAGACAAAAGAATGAGAAAAAATATCCGAGCATGGTAACTATTTGAAAGTAAAACTGTGATGTTCTTTCTCATTCAATCTTTTGTCTGATGATGGTAACAACACTGTTAACTAAATGTCACACTATTTATTTAGATTTGGTCTTGTTACCTTGTGTTTATAATCTACTAGCCGAATGACCCAGGCAACGCCCGGGTTTTACTCGATTAAATGTTTTATTAAAATACTATTCTTTACAATTATAAATTGGCGTCGTGGATGGCACTCTTTTGAAACGTCCCGCTTCAATCTTTGTGTGTTTTTAAAATACAAAAATAAAAATGTAAATTTTCACAACGATATTTGAAAACTGTATTATTTAGATTTTTTGTATGAATATATTTTAAATCTGATATATATATAAAATGATATGATAATGATAGCAAGTGATTTCTTGTTCCTACCCTGTCACTCAAGGTCACCGTCGCGCCACGTGGTGGCGCAGCAAACGATGACACGTGATCGTAGCCGACCAATAGGAGGGTGCCGGCAAACCGTGACAGAGGCGGCCGATGACTGTCGGTTGATTGATTAGGAAAGACGCTCGTAACTGTATATTATATAATTGTATACCTTATCAACAACATGATATAATAGTGTGCCACTTGAAATTATATATTTGGCTCCCATTTAAAAAAAAGAAAGGAATTTTTTATTGAATTTACTGCAATGATAAAAATATTGGGAAGAGCCTGGATTATATCAGCTGTAAACCTCCCAGTGGTTTAGCCAGTTTAATTCCCTTCTTGTATTAGACTGTAACATCCAGTACTAAACAGTTCTCATGATCCCCATCAAATACTTTTTACAAGAGTTCACTTTCAGTACCGGATATAAAAGTAAAAGAAGCTAACCCAATAAGTTTTTTTAATTATTTATTATTATTATCCTTGGTATACGTGGTATAGGCCATGATAATCATGCTGGGTAGTTAGCGACTACTTTTACTGTAAGTGCACCACATGTCTACACATGTGAAAAGCAGTTTGTCTTTCCTAATGAATGGTTGATGTAGCTGTATCCTTCCCTAACAAACTTCCAACCAACAAAGTCAGCATTAAAGTTATATCTTCATCCCAATATGTTGGTATACATACACACACAAAAGCCTTTATTAGGGAAATGCCCCATACAGATTCTCCCAATTGGGTAAGGTAACAATCATCTTGTGTTATTTACATAGGTAGTAAGATGGAAATTGAACTGGCTTTAGTCTTCGTCTCAAAGTCATTCAATTGTTGACTGGTCCTTACATAATGATGATCTAAAAAATTTATAGTAAGCTATTGCCATAGATTTGTTTGCTGATATTTTTAAAGCAATACGTAGGGTGAAGTGTTGATACATTTAATTTGTTGATATAGGGCCTTCCTCTGCATCAAGGGATGTAATATGTTGGTATAGTGAGGCTATGTAACTGGTAGTCCATGGGGCACCAAGCGTAGTAGTGTCCAGCATTGGGTTTTTAGCCTCCCAAAAGTCTCGGTCAATACATTGATAGAAGGAATTGTCATCTACAATACATAGCCCATGGTTATCTTAATTGTTTAACATTTTAATTGTTTAAATTGAAGCCTAATAATTGGTCTAAGTTTTAAACACATTGTGCCTTCCAACGTAGGTCTCCATAACTTCAAATTTACTTGTTGCATGACTTGAAATGTATTCAAGAGCATTGATTGTTACATATCAAAGCTTCCCATTTATTTATTTAAAAACTTTATAGAAGAGCAAATATTGGAGAATATGGTGTCAGGTTGAGCACACACATAAAAAATGTAATTTGTGAGATATGATGATACTTACCTACACACCCAGAAAACAAAGATAATAAAAATTTATTTACAGCATGAGATGTCCTCCATGAGAGGACAATCTTGCTAGAGGACACCACTCTATAGAGTACAGTTTTTATCACTAAAATTTCCATTTGTACCAATTAGAAACTCTCTGGTAATAGAACACTTCTTCCTAACTTGGGTCTGCAACAAGTAAAATTTGTGGAACTTTGCTCTCTGGGCGTTAAAGAACTACTGTAAGTTGAAATTCTTAAATTTTTTCAAAATCAAAATCTTTGAATTGTGCAGAGTTTTGATGTAAAAATAATGTAATCAATTTTATTGCTAATATTTTTTAAACAGTCAAGTGAAAATCTCCAAGAGTTAGGTTTCATTTTGAAATAATCATGGATCGAGTAAATCATTCAAAGAATGTAGAAGACTTGAGAATTTACAAAACTGACCTTTAAATAAGAAAAAAAAAAAGCTTCCCAGGACCAAACTGCTTCATTTCCAGTCAGAAATGAACTTTCACATTGGATTGCCATCAATATTGTATCTAGACAAGCCTGTCTTTCTTTAATATGGTCTGTGAAAAAATTCATATCATTGGAGTAAATGCCAAGTGTATTGTGGTAGAACATTTTAATGTGTTCATAATAATGCACAATTTGTATTATAGATTATAAATATATGGTAACAAGACACCACATCTACAAATTAGTGAATCATACATTATGTCTCTATAACAATGCTGCTAACGAATGGTCACATATGATTTATATTAATTTGAATGTGATATTTTGTTACCTTATTTATATTTGAATGTCTTAAGTAGTTAAGTGTTTCCCCATGATGCCAGTAGGAACTTGGCCTGATCCTAACCTGGTGTTTTCCACAGTGGCTGACCTCCCATTAGATGCCTCCAAAATGAAGCTCATAAATGACCTTGAGATAGAGATGATGACGGACTTGTACACACGCATGTCATCCTCCTGCCAGCGCAAGTGTATTTCCACCCGCTACAAGGAAGGGGATTTGACCAAGGGAGAGGCAGTGTGCCTGGACCGCTGCGTAGCCAAGTACTTCGAGGTCCATGACAGGATTGGCCAACACCTGCAGACCGTGACAACCCAAAACCAAGCCATAGCCACACCTGACAATTCCAAAGTGCAATAATCATTATTAAAATAGTTGTAGTTTTTTTTTTTATATAGTATATGTTGGGCTCTCTTTTTATTACTACAACAAACTTCATTGTTGTTTTTTCTTATCCCCTTGTGTAAAGATTACACGAATTCCAACAAACTTGATTGTGGCCATTGCTTCTGGGCATAACAAACAAGCTGCCAGTGGAATTACATATCCTAATCCAAAAATATAAAAACCAGATGCGCAAATATGTGAGATTTCAGTAATTGCATCTTTGCCATCAAATTTTTGTTTCCTTATTGCTCTAGTCTATAGGTTAGGTATAAAGTGAGTGGTAATATTACCCTTTAAGTGGGCCCCAAAGATGGGGTGGGATATAGTGGGTTCAGAAGTACAGTAGAACCTCCCTGTAAAGGACACCTAATTGCAGAGCCAAAGTGTCCTTTAGGGAGAGGTGTCCTCTTACCAGAGAGTTGCTAAATTGTAAAAATGGTAAATTTTGCGAATGAAAACTGTCCTTTGTGGAGAGGTGTCTGCTAAAGGGAGGTTCTACTGTATTTGAGAGGTGTTCCACTGGTCAAGTAGTTTATTTGTATAATTCTGCTTATAGAAGAAATTTTTTTGAAAATAGAGCAATCCATATTTAATTCATTAGATAATAAAAAGGCATATATTGGATTTAATAAAATATTTATTTTGCCAATATTTCGGCTGGCTGAACGCCAACCTTTATCGAGGCATTACATTTTTGTATACACAAACTCAGCGCCGCATAGTGTTATAATATCAGTTGAAATCAATTAAAATACAGAGTAGGTGGGAAAAATTTGTGAATGAAAAAATTATTATAAAAATTGCAATCAAATATGTAAAATATATTAAAATATTAAAGGAAAAATATGAGTTCTATCTTTATATTTTAAAAAATTTGTAATAAGTACATAAAAATAATTCAATAATAATTCAATAAGAGATAAATGTAAAAATATATGTATCTATTAAAACATTTGAAATTAAATATAAAATGATTTAAACAATAAACTGTATGAACTTTTTTAAAACGTTTAACAAAAAAAGTGGGTATTTAAAAAATTCATTTCAAAATTTAAGGAGATCGATTTATATGTAAGTAAAAAAGAAATTATAAAAATGCATTGAAATGGAAGTTAAAATAATTTAGGATGAATAAATGAGAAAAAATAAATTAAAAAGTGGAAACTAAAAAAGTTTAAAGTATTGCATGTAATATGTTATATATTTAATGTATCAATACTTTTGGGTTTTGAAGCGATAAATGTAAAAATATTTTAAACAAGTGGTATGTATTACTTTTACAGGTTATTACTAATGTGTGAAAATATAATTTAAGAAATCGCGGGTATTACAACAAAATTTAAAAATTCATTAAAGCAAAAAAAATTAAATAAAGCAAAGTTATGTAATTTTGAAAAACGGCACCTCTCCCTTTAAAATAGTATAAAATAAGTCAATTTAAAATAAAAATTAACTAATTGAAATTAAAATAATTAGACAAAAATTAAGAAGATCTAAATGGTGTGTAGATGTCTGGTAAATCAATTTTTCTGCAGAGGCCCAGCTTTCTAAGAACAATCGGCAGTGTTTTTCTTTAATGTTCTGGTATAAAACAGCTGTATTTTCGAAATCCGGAGTGTGGTTGTTTTTCAGTGCATTATCTACAAGGAGAGACAGTGGGTTGTAATTCCTTAGTCCTGATTTGTGTTGATTTAAACGATCTTTAAGTGGTTTGCTGGTTTCACCTATATAATTAGCTTGGCAATTGTTACAAGGTATTTTGTAAATTACGTTGATTTTGTTTTCCATTTTGTTGATTTGTTTAGTGTCTGGATGGCGTAGGGCCTTTTTTAAATTTAAAGATGATTGATAGGTAGTTATGATGTTGTATCTCTTTAGGACTCTGGCGATGCGTTCAGAGCCGTAGCTGTAGGGGAGGGAGCAGTAAAGTTTTTTTGATTGATCAGGGGTGTTATTTAAAGGTGGAGATTTTGGTTTATAAAAATGTTTTTCAACAAATTGCTAGGGTAATTGTTGTTTTTTAATTATCTGAAGATTCTATTTCTCTCCACTATATCATTAAATTTTGAAGAACAATGTGTATCTAATCTTTTGGAGAGAGCTTTAACCACAGCGATTTTATGATGAACTGGGCCAAAAGAATTGAAATTCAAATAATTTCCTGTGTGGGTTGATTTTCTAAAAATACTAGTTTCTATTTGATTAAACTTTCTTTAAAGCTGTAGATCTAAAAATGCCAGAGAATTATTATTTTCAATTTCATGTGTAAAATTTAAAAATGGTCTTAAATTATTTAAAAATTTTGAAAATACTACAAAATCTGATTCTGTTATGCAAAAAATGTCATCTATGTACCTTTTCCAAAAAATGATTTTGAGTTGTTTTGAATCTGTGACAGCTTGATCAATTTGGTCCATGAAAATGTTGGCTAAAGCCGATGAGATTGGGTTTCCCATCGGTAAGCCTTTGATTTGTCTGTAGAATTTATTTTGGTGGCTAAAATAATTGTGTTCCAAACAAAGTTTAATTAAATCAATCAAAGCCTCTGTGGAGAAAGGGAAATCTAGATTTTGATGGGTTTCTGTAAATTTTTGAAGTGCTAGAATAGCTTCATTGTGTGGGATTGAAGTGTAGAGTGATTCAACGTCGAAAGATACCATACGGCTGTTATTAGAAATTGAAAGGTCTCTGATCGTTTTTGCAGCTACTGTAGCAGACATCCCTCTAGCAGACATTCCTCCTCTGAAGACTTTTCATTTTTCCAAAATTACAGTAAGAGAACACCTTGACACTCTATAAAGGACACTTTGGCTTTACAATAGCGCTTTCCTTTAGATAGATTCACAACTGCAATAAATATTTTAAGATATTGTTTAGTTTTCTTATTTTTGCAATATTGACAATCATTTAAAACTTTAAAACTCTTCTCTAATTTCTTAATTTAAAATGAAGCCCATATTTTAAATAATGTAATAAACACAGCGATATAATATAAGGAGTTGCTAAATACATTATCAAATGAAAAACAATTGCGAGTGAAAATATACGTAAAGTTAATAATTTTTTGCTCTATTAGCTTGTTGATTTTTATTTTGTTTTATTTAAAATTTATATAGCCACTAAAGAATCAAAATATATATTGAGAGCTTGGTTAATCAAGGGTGATGTATTTTTTTATCCTTTAGTGGCTTTATAGAAGTTTGTCTTCAAATTAGAAAATATATCTATTTAATTAACTATTATCATTAAAAGAAAAAAACTGAGCATTTCACACACGCACAATTATTTAAGAGAAATTTGTGTCGTACAAATGAGTTATTTTTAAAAGTAGTCCCCTCCTACAGTGTTGGGCAAATATTAATTAAAACGAGTGACCCGGGCAACGCCCAAACAAAAGAATGGGCGAAAAGCCAGGTCTGATGGCCAACCTATAACTATAGAACTGAAGCATGGTAACATGGTTTCTAGTTCTTGTGCGCATGTTTTCTTCATGTAAGATTCCTATTGTCCAACCAGGATCACCGGCAGGAAATAAAAGAGGGTATGTCATTGGGTCACAGTTAGGATTAAGTTGAGAAATACGCACAAAACCACGATCATGCGGAAAAACAGCAATATCTCTGTTAGAAGGTACATGGCCATCTTGATCAACAAAAATGGCCGCTACTTCACTTACACTTGGCGCATTATATCGGCGAAGATCTCTACAATGATTTTGCCGGATGAGCATCTGAACCTGACACACATTTGCCGGTTCTCAATGCGAGCCCGGTGTTCCTCAGCTAGTTCCACCTCGTGCATCTGCCTGTAAGCAGAAGTATATGGATTCACACGCCTAAGCACAGTATCCAAAAGAGTCAATATACCAGGATGGCATTCCAAAGGCCTAGATGCTGCAATGCGTATATTATTCGCAGCCTCAGAATCCAAAATATAAAGTTGGGCATAAGACGGGGCTCTGTTTTCATGAGGATGAAGGGGCCCAGTCAAATGATAGATCTGTCCATGGATTCTATAACAAAAAGGCCCCTGTCCAGAAAAGACATCAACCTGCGCACCCATGGAGGCAAATGCCAAAGAGCTGTTGTAGCTCCGAATGTTGGTCTGGAAGTACTTAGCCTCCACACTGTTTGAAGTCATCAATTCCATCATTTTATATGGAAAGGATTAATAAATGAATAGTCTCCTTCAGCATCATCCTGTTTTTCGGATGCTTCAAGAGAACCGAATTCATTTTCTGGTACATTAGGATTTACTTGTACATCAAGTTCGTTCCTATTCCTCTCTATATCAAGACTTATTCGTGCATCAAAAAGTTCCGATAAATCTCCTCTGACATCAAGATTTACTGGTGCATCGATCTCATTTCTTGTTACCTTAGAATTTATTGGTTCCTCAAAAAGTTCATCTAGAACTCCGTCCTCATCAGGATTTACTGGTGCATCGACAAATTCGGTCCCGTTCCTTGATACATCAGGTTTTTGTGGTACGGCATTGTTCTCTACAACCTCAGTTTCAACCAGGTTGGTCCCAATCCCTGGCACATCAGGGTTTGCTCGTGCGCCCCTTTTCCCTATAACTTTAAGATATGCTTGTCTTCCAACCAGTTCGCTTCCGTTTCTTAGTACATTAGAATTTGCTTGTACGCCGATATGACTGGTCCTGTTTTCTTCTACATAGGCATTTGACGGCGCGTTCATAATACCTGATATTTCAGGGCCAGAAGCGTTCGTTTTAAGAATAGCGTTGTGTAAAATGGGTTGATAATAGTTGATGACGAGTTTTGGAAACATTTTGTTGGAGATCTCAACAGGACACAACCCTGCGACATCACCCTTGCCTTTGTACATTACGACGTGGAAGAGCTTACCTTCTGCCTCAATGCAATTGATGATTCTCTCAGGTATCTGACCTTTCATGATTTCCGTGGGAATTTTGTGTCTAGTTGCCATTTCTTTCTTCTTCTTCTGTATAGGCGCTTCAACGTACTCGGGGCTCTCGGACTCCTCTTCTTCAGTTTCTATTCTCGGTCTGTGGATTTTGGGAGGTCTTCCGTTTCGGCCACGTCCACGCCCTCGTCTTCTTCCCCTCCTCGCCCCCAGGGTCTTGTATGGAGTGTAGTCGGGATCATCCTGTTGTGATGGGGATGACTGTTGCGGATGTTTTCTTGATCTTCCTCGCTTTCCTGCCATTCACAAATAGAAACTCTTTTTAATTCTTACTCGCGATAATAATAATTTAATATTTAACTCAGAAAATATTGATCATTTAGCTCAGATCTTATATAGGAAGGCCGCAAGAAATATACCTTAAAAAAAATCTAAAATTTGTTTACGTGTAAAAATTATGATTTTTGTGTTTAGAAATAAATTATAATCTTAAAAAATTCTATTTATGATAATATGTTTATTTATTTGTATTATATCTATATTATTTAAATATACGTGATAGTATTTTTTTAAATAATATATTTGCATTTTTTTTAGTATATAAAGAACGCGCTTTCAAAACAAAGGAATTGATGATGATAAATGCAGAAAATCTACGATTGTAAAATAGATTAAATTAAAAAATAAAAATAACTGTTAACATTAGGAAAATAAAAACAGAACTAACATACGAAGAAAAAAATAACGAAAATTTTGGTATATAGATCGTTATGTGTAGTTCAGAATCTTCGGAGGAGATAGCTTAGGACTTTACAATGGAAAACTCTGTTACGGTATTATCTATATAGATGATTTATTAAAGATTAACAATTGATTAATTGTTAATTGTAATTTTCACAATTAACAATTAATCAATTGTTAATTGTATTTTTACAATTAACAATTAATTATTTAATTGTTAATTGCACTTTTTCTAATTAACAATTAATTAATTGTTAATTGCACTTTTCAAATTAACAATTAATTAATTGTTTAGAGAAATTTAATTAATCTAACAAATAAAAAAATTACTGGTGCATAATAAACTGGTATATAATATACTGTACAGGCCTGCGTGGGACGTGGACGCAGGTACAATATAACTATTGAACTATTTAAATACACATGTTAGCAACAAATAAAAGACTGATGCAAATGATCATCAATAACTTTAATTAAGCATGATTAGATAGGCAATGATAGTTTATAATTTCTTGTAATAATTTAAATTACATTTCAGTACCACTCTCTTCTCGAACATGCTGTCCGACAATTTGTGACTCTTTGGCAGATTTGTCATTGTCGCAAAAGAAAAAAGGCGTTCAACTGCAGCTGACGGTGGTAAAGGTGTGTTGTATTTAATAAAAACACTTTTTATCTCAGGATATCTATTGAGTAGTTGCAAATCTTGGCTTTCCTCTGCAAAAAAATGCAGCATCAAAAGTTCTGCTTTATTCATTGGTGCATCGGAGGAGCATCCGTTTTTTTTCTGAGATTGAACTATCGGAGTCAGAGTCAAAATTGAAAAAAAGGTTTTCTTTGGTACTTTTTGTTGTTGCCACTGTTGCTACTGTGGGGACCAGGGATGCAGCACCCCGCCACCGCCGCCTAGATAAATAAACAGGCGGCCGCCATAAATCACCGGCACAGCGGAGAGATCCGGAGAGAGGACCAGACGTGCATTCCGGGCTGTCTCCTCTTTGTCCTCCCATATAAATGTAGCCAACAAGAAACTCCAATAAACACTAACTTTGAGAGACTTTCTGAGCCATCGCTGGACCAGTAAATCGACACACCACATTGGTGAGCCGGACGTGATTGAAAAGAAAAAGCATACGAAGATTTCAAGAGATAAAGAAATGCAAAAAGTGATTCAAGTTTGAAAAGAAGCATCATCCAGGATATCGGGATATCATCTCAAGACTAAGATAAGTTTTTATATTATCTTCCTTATTATTTTATCTCAATATTTTTATTTTTAACTTTATCTCTAAGCTGTTGTGTCGAATTTAAATTTACGTAAAATGGAAACAGAAAATAAGACTAGCGATACCTCAGAAATATGCAAAGTTAGTGTTAAAATACCGCCTTTTTGGGTTGAAAAACCTGAAATATGGTTCTTCCAAGTAGAAGCACAGTTCAAAATAGGTGGAATTATTCAGGAAGACACTAAATTTAATTATTTGATCTCCCAATTAGAACCTAAATATATAGAAAACATTTGGGACATAATTAATAGCAAAAGCGACAACAAGTACTCTGAATGTAAATCACGACTACTTGAATTGTTCAGAGAAAGTGAAGGGTTGAGAATTAAAAAGTTAATTTCTGGTATAGAGCTCGGAGACATGAAGCCGAGCCAGTTATTACAAAAGCTCAGATCCCTCGCTACCCCAGATATCTCTGACAAATTAATAAAAACTTTATGGCTTGATAAACTGCCCACATCCATAAAGAACATACTTATTGTAAGCGAAGAGTACATTAGCAAATTGGCCATAATGGCCGATAAAATAAATGAAATAAACTCTTCCAAAGAAATATATGATACGGAAGTGCCTTCTTCATCAACAGATCGCTTGATCGCCAAATTGGAAGATCTTGAACGGCAGGTGTCCGAATTGAGACTGGATAGATCTAGATCTCGATCCAAAAATAGGACTCAGTCAAGACCGAGAAGTAATTCTCAAAGATCTTTCGATCCAAAAGGGAAATACTGCTATTACCATTTTAGATTTGGTCCTAATTGCTTGCAAAATAAATGCAGGTCTCCGTGCAGTTGGAAAGAGTCGGAAAACTCAAACCGGCGGACAGAGTAGCGACAAGCTCTTCTGCCGGCATTCAGGATTGTCGCAATCTCCGATTATTTGTGACGACAAAAACACGGGATTGCGCTTTTTGGTGGACAGTGGTGCTGATATATCTATAATACCTCCAAAGGATAAAATTAGGATGCCTAGCTCTGATTATAAATTATATGCAGCCAATGGTACAGAAATTGTTACCTATGGAACAAAGGTTAGAAATTTGGATATCGGACTTCGACGTCAATTTCAATGGCCTTTTGTAATCGCCAATACCAACAGAGCAATAATAGGAGCAGACTTTCTGAACAACTTTGGATTGATTATTGATATAAAAAATAAACGCCTAATTGATGGGATAACTAATCTTTCCATAAGAGGCGTCATTCAGTCAATCTCAGACATGGGAAATATTAGCACTCTAAATTCATCATCCAAGGTCAGCGCTATCCTAACCAAATATCCTAACCTATGTAGGCCACCATCAGATTTTGTAGAAGCAAAACATAGCGTTAAGCATTATATTCCTACAAGAGGTCAGCCAATTCACTCAAAAGCCCGTCGCCTAGATTCACAGAGATTAACTCTTGCTAAGGCAGAATTTCAATATATGTTGAATAATGGAATAATTAGACCCTCAAATTCTCCTTGGGCGAGTCCACTACATTTAGTTTCAAAAAAGGACGAGTCACTAAGACCTTGTGGTGATTATAGAAGACTCAATGCAGTTACACTTCCAGATCGTTATCCAATCCCTAGACTGGACGATTTCCACCACATCTTAAAAGGTACTCGTGTGTACTCAAAAATAGACCTATGCAAGGCATTCTATCAGATTCCAATTGCTGAAGAGGATAAACCAAAGACCGCCATCATTACTCCTTTTGGGCTATTCGAATTTAATGTAATGAGTTTCGGTCTTAGAAATGCTACTGCTACCTTTCAGAGATTCATGCATGAAGTCTTAAGAAACTTGGACTTTGCATTTGTCTACTTAGATGATATTCTGGTAGCCTCTAAAACGGAAGAAGAGCATTATAGCCACCTAGAAACCTTATTCAGCAGACTAAATTCCTATGGATTAAGAATCAATCTTTCTAAATCTAAATTCCTAGTACAGGAAATTGATTTTCTAGGATATCTAATTACCTCTCACGGTGTGAAACCACTCCCAACAAAGGTTAAAGCTATTCTAGAATATAAGAAACCAAAAACAGTTCATGAATTACGCATATTTTTGGGAATGCTAAACTTTTATCGTACCTTTTTAAACAATGCCGCAGAGACTCAGGCAATCCTTCATGAATACTTGAGGGGAGCCAAGAAAAAGGATAGAAGCGAAATAAAATGGACTGAAGAAGCTGAAGTTCAGTTTGAAAAATGCAAACAAGCCCTAGCTAATACAGCACTGTTAGCCTACCCCGATACTGAACTGCCTATCTCACTCTGTACAGATGCTTCAGATCGGGCAGTTGGATCAGTTCTCCAACAGCTTGACAATAATAATTGGAAACCAATAGCATTTTTCTCTAAAAAATTAAATCCTGCTCAATGCAATTATAGTACATATGATAGAGAGCTTCTCGCAATATATTTGTCCATCAAATTCTTCAAGCACCTGCTTGAGGCACGTGAATTTACAATTTTGACTGATCACAAACCTTTAATTTACGCATTCAAACAAAAAAATGAGAAAGCTTCTCCTAGACAATTAAGACATCTTCAATACATCTCCCAATTCACTACTGACATCAAGTACATAAAAGGTACTGACAACATAGTCGCCGATGCTCTTTCCAGAGTTGATGCTATCACAACTATCGACTATGAAGAGATCGCCAAAGAACAAACTGGTGATTCAGAACTACAAAACCTGATTTCAAAGAATACTTCTCTAAAATTTAAGCAATGCCCACTACAATCAGGCAATTTGTTATGGTGTGACGTGTCTACTAATAATATTAGACCATTCATTCCAATTAAATTCCGAATGATGGTTTTAGGAACTTCCACGAACTCTCACACCCAGGCATCAAAGCCACTACTAAACAATTAACATCAAGATTTATATGGCCCAATATGAATAAAGACATTAGGAAATGGGCTCAAGCTTGTGTCAACTGCCAAAAGTGCAAGGTGTCGATACACACGAAATCAGAAATAGGCAAATATCAAGAAGTGGATGAAAGATTTAGTGTTGTCCACATAGATCTAATTGGTGCTTTACCTCCATCGAATGGTAACATCTACTGTCTGACCTGCATCGACAGGTACACCAGCTGGATGGAAGTTGTTCCGCTACCAGATATGAAGTCTGAAACGGTAGCGAGAGCGTTCTACGAAAACTGGATTGTTAGATTTGGAGCACCGCATACAGTGATATCAGATCAAGGAAAGCAGCTTACTTCTCAGCTTTTCAAAGATTTAACAACGCTGTGTGGTATCAAACTTCGTCATTCCACGGCGTACCACCCTCAGTGTAACGGGAAGATTGAAAGGCTTCATAGAACCATTAAAACTGCCATTCGTGCCCACAATAATATTAAGTGGACGGAAACGCTGCCAACAGTTCTCCTAGGCTTGCGTGCTGCTATCAACAAAGATAACAACCATTCTTTGTCTCAGATGGTATATGGCAAAACCATCAGACTGCCTGGCGAATTCTTTGATGATTCTAAACATCACCTGCATGCCGAAGAATTTGTTCAACAGCTTCAAAAGCAAATGGAATTGCTCAAACCCTTAAATGAAAAACATCATTCGAAGACTAAAGTATTTGTTCATAAAGATCTGAAAACATGTTCACATGTATTTATCAGGACAGATCGAGTGAAGAAACCTCTGGAACCACCATATGAGGGACCCTTCCCAGTCCTTGAAAGAACAGACAAGTATTTCACACTCAAAGTGAAAGGAAAAAACGTTACCACATCGATTGACCGATTGCGACCTGCATACTGTAGGCGCCATCCCGACCAGAGAGCCACAGATAAACAGATTATAAACGCACAGAATATAGAATCCGAGCTCCCCAGTAGAAGGAATACCCGGAAGACGACGGTACTCTCTGTTATATTTGTTGTTCACTATCATGATTTTGTTCTAATAAACACTACTAAATTATTTCATTGGATCCTCTCTTTCTTTTTCCCAGTAAGAAACGCCTACGGAAGCCAACAGAAATTCAGAAGTGGGATAGTCCTGAAGAAAATTGAAGATTCACTGGAATAATTTGGAAACGAGAAGGACGTGGCGCGGTGACCGATCAACGTAAGAGGAGTTGCATGGTATGTACGAAATTTAATTACCTATTCCTAAAAGTATTATTACAAGTCACCTCGGTAAAATATTATTGCAAAATCATCTCGATAAGAAAGTATTTTAAAGTAAGCATTTTAAAGTAAAGTGAAGTATTTTAAAGTAAGCATTTTAAAGTAAAGCGAAGTATTTTAAAGTGAAGTATTTTAAAGAAAGTATTTTAAAGTAAAGTGAAGTATTTTAAAGTAAGCATTTTAAAGTAAAGTGAAGTATTTTAAAGTGAAGTATTTTAAAGAAAGTATTTTAAAGAAAGCATTTTAAAGTAAAGTGAAGTATTTTAAAGAAAGTATTTTAAAGTAAAGTGAAGTATTTTAAGGAAAGTATTTTAAAGTAAAGTACAGTATTCTAAAGAAAGTATTTTAAAGTAAAGTAAAGTATTCTAAAGAAAGTATTTTTAAAGTAAATTGAAGAAACAAATAAAAAGTATTATCGCAAAGTATCGCGGTAAAAAGAAAAAAAAAACTTTGCCTTGTTTATTTTTCCTTTTGAAAAACATGACTTACTTAGCGAAAGTAAGGAAATGCGATTTGAGCAAGTTGGCGTATGAACTCGGCGAGGTAGTACCGCCAGAGAGCAGGATCGTCGACTTAAAACGCCTTATCCTGAATAGTCAATCTTACGAAGAAGAATTCGCAAAGCAACTGTTGGAGACTCTGATCGAGGAACGGGAACAAACAGAACGAGCAGAACGGGAGCGAATGGAACAAACAGCACAAACAGAGCAAGCAGAACGTATAGAACGGGAACGAATCGAGGATCGGAAACGAATCGAGGATCGGGAACGAATCGAACGAAAAGAACAAATGGTAATGGAATTCGAGCTTGAGAAGCTGCGCATCCAGACTACACGCGGAAACAACGATACGTCTCGAAGTACCAGCAATGACGCACATTACGAGATACGTAAACTGATGCCCAAGTACGAGTCGAAGGACAATGATTTGAGTTTTTACCTAATTCTTTTCGAAAGACAGGCAAAGCGACTAGGATTGGATGAAGACCAATGGGCGTTCAGCCTCCTAGGATTGCTACCTTACGAAATGACTCAATTAATCGCTCGGGAAACAGAAGAACAAAGCGGCGATTATAGGTTCGTGAAAAGGTTGCTCCTAAAACGGTACAAGTTGAGCCCCGAACAATTCAGACAAAAATTCGAGAAGCACGAGAGATCTCAAAAGGGTTCCTGGAGAGACTTCGCTTTCGAATTGCGAGGATATTTCAACGAATGGATCGAAGGAATGAACGTGGAAAATTTCGACGCCCTAAAGGATTTGTCCGTCACTAACCAGCTAAAGAAAAAAGTTCCAAATGTGCTGCGTAATCATCTCATTGACGATTGGACCAAGTTAAACAACCCAGATGAGTTGGCGGATAAACTGGACGAGTACGAAAATGTTCGCACCGAGATGGGACCTCCGCATTGGAATGCGAAACACCTCATACCACCGTCGTTTCAGCAGAAATCTGCGAGATTCCCCAACCAAAGCGAAGTTAAAGAGACTAAACAAGGAACGAATGTTTCGGGTCAAGACGCTGCAAGGAACGAAATCAGTGAAACGTACCCTAACACCTTGAGGAGAATGGTCAACCGTGCAATCAGAAACGACAAGGGAGAACCGAAGTGCTTCAACTGCAATCAGTTTGGACACATTGCCAGAGACTGCCCAGCACCCAGGACTACGTTGACATGCCGAGGATGCGGTCAAACGGGACACAAGGAAAGGAATTGCACAAGACCCAAAGAAGGACTAAAAGTAGCCAACCTGGAAGTCGAAGGACTGGAGACTGTCCCGCCAGATGTATATTTGAAGGATGTCAAGATCGACAACAAGGAAACCGTGAAGGCAATGATAGACACCGGGAGCAGCAGTTGTCTAATGAGAGAATCGGTCGCAAGGAGGATCAGCGTCGACATCGAACCAGACTCGACTAGTCTGTACGGCATCGGTAACCAGACTGCACCAGCTGCCAGGACCGTTGGGAAGACGACAGTCGACCTGGAGATTGATGGCATCGTCGGAAGGGAAATCACTGTATTCATTGTCAACGATGATGCCCAACCCTATGACCTATTAATTGGAAGAACATGGACAGATCTGCCCTACGTATCCTTCGCCAGAATTGGTAAAAACTTGCATATTGGCTATTCATCCGAATTTCCGTTTGCTAATCTGCAAGAAGAAATCAAGTCGCGTCGCATCGAACTGAGAGCAACCGAAACTGTTCAGTTGGAGAGCGACTCCATTAACTTTACAAGTGCAATCACAGACGAGGTAAAGGACGGATATGTATTGTTCACAGGAGTAGATGACGCCTGTGTCGATTCCCTATTGGAAGTGGTCGACGGAAAGACGACCGTACCCATCATCTCAGCTGGCAAGGGCAAGTTGAGAGTAAGGAAGAACCAATGTGTAGGGCGAGTTGAACTACTGAACCTTGATGATATTGTTGTTAACCTGGACGTCGCAGAGGATTCGTTTCAGACTAAAAATGAAGAGAAGAGGGAAGGACAAGACCAAATGAAACGTAAGCGCCCCATACTGCCTGAGGACATCAACGTCAATCATTCTCTGACTTCGAAAGAGAGACAAGAAATCCTAGATGTAGTAAACGAGTATAGAGACTGTTTCGCTCTTGGCATGGAGGAATTAGGGTGCACCGATGTCACCAAGATGGACATTAAGGAGGTTGATGGAAGCAAGCCAGTCTGTCTGAGACCGTATAAGACGACTGCAAGTGAACGCGAAGCAATCAGGGAGATTGTCAGAGAGTGGAAGGACAATGGAATAGTCACGGAAACTAGATCACCCTACGCTAGTCCCGTCCTACTTGTGAGAAAGAAAACTGGAGATCATCGTCTGGTGGTAGATTATAGGAGACTCAACATTCAAACAGTTAAGGACAAGTTCCCATTACCAAGGATAGACGACCTTCTGGAAGGCCTAAGGAATGCGAAATTCTTCACCACTCTGGATCTGGCGCATGGATATTTGCAGATACCACTGACCGATAAGGCAAAATTAAAGACAGCATTCATCACCCCAGATGATACAGGTCAATTCGAAAGGATGATTTTTGGACTCGCCAACGCACCAGCTGAATTCCAAAGACTGATGCACACTGTCCTAGGTCCGCTGCTGAACAAGAAGGCATTCTGCTATCTCGACGACGTGATTATCCCGGCAAAGGATTGGCGGGAGATGATCGAAAGGTTGAGGGAAGTCCTCGAAAGAATAAGATCAGCGAAGTTGACACTGAAACCCTCCAAATGTGAGTTCGGAAAAAGGGAAGTTGAGTTCTTAGGGTATGTCATCAGTACAGGCGGACTTAAGCCAGGCCCAAGAAAGATCAAGGCGATAGAAGAATTTCCAGAACCCAAGAATGTCCACGACATACGACGCTTTCTGGGACTGACGAACTTCTTCAGACGATTTGTAAAGGACTTCGCGAGGAAAGCAGAACCGCTAAGCAGACTTACGAAGAAAGGTTCACAATTTGAATGGAAGGAAGAACAGCGAAGGTCATTTGGAGGACTACGAAAGGATCTGGTCGAATATCCGGTACTAGCTCATTACAACCCTGAACTCAAGACAGAAGTACATTGCGATGCGAGTGCTGAGGGATTAGCAGGAATGGTGCTACAGATGGACGAAGACTGCAAATGGCGCTTGGTCTACTGTGTGAGCAAGAAGACAACAGAGGCCGAGAAGATGTACCACTCAAGCAAATTGGAGCTGATGGCGATAGTGTGGACCTTGGATCGACTACGTCAGTTCCTCGTAGGAATCAAGTTTACAGTGGTTACTGATTGCCAAGCACTGGTCTACATGAACGCGAAGAAGACTACAAATCCTCAGATAGCGCGATGGTACAATCTGATTCAGGAATACGATTTCGAAATTCGACATAAACCAGGGGAGAAGATGGCCCACGTAGACGGAATGAGTAGAGCTCCAGTCGACGACCCTAGAGACACGATGGAGGAAATCGTGGAGAAAAACCTTGAAGTGTGCCTCACAATCACACTGGAAGAACAAATCTTGATGATTCAGCATTCCGACCCTGAATTGAGAGACCTGATCCAGATCTTTCGAAAGGACCCGTGTGATAGGACAGTAGGAGAACAAAATAGAATTAACGACTACAGCTACAAAGGAGGCAGACTTTTCCGCATGGTGAAAAATGGAGAAGAGGAACGAGCCCTGTATGTTATACCCAAAAGTATGAGGAAAAGCTTAGTTGTCAAATTCCATGATCTAATGGGACATTTTGCGACTGATAGGACTGTCAACAAAATTAAGGAATTGTACTGGTTTCCTTCAATGAAGAGGTACGTTCGACGCCATGTGGCTATGTGTCTCGAGTGTCTATTTAACAAAGTTCCCGGTGGAAAACAACAAGGCTTCCTACATCCCATTAAGTCAGGCAAGAGACCGTTTTCCATCGTACACATGGACCACGTAGGCCCCTTCGTGAGAAGTACAAAAGGTAACCAGGAACTTTTAGTGATTGTCGATAATCTGACAAGATTTGTCCGATTAAGCCCTGTAAGGAATACATCGACGCAGAACGTCCTGAAGGTAATGAAAAGTTTTGTGAATGATTTCGGACTACCCGACAAGATCATCAGCGACAGAGGGTCATGTTTTACCTCAAGGCAATTTGAAGAATTCTGTCGAGGAAATGGAATACATCATACTCTGAACTCTACGAAACATCCGCAAGGGAACGGGATGGTCGAAAGAGTGAACCGAACAGTATTGTCCACTATAGCAACCAGTATCGAGGATCCGCGACGGAAGGATTGGGACCTGAAGATCAAGGAGGTAGAGCGAGACCTGAACAATGCGGTGAACAAGACGACGAATAAAACACCGTTCGAAACACTCCACGGCTATTCCCCTCGATTCCACGATGGGATACTTAGAAGATTAGCCGACGAAGACGTGGACCCATGGACCGAGCCGGATAGAATTCAAGAGAGTGTGAGATCCCAAATTGAGAACAAACAAGAAATTATGAAGACATACTACGATAAGAAGAAGTGCCGTACAATCCAATTCGAAGTAGGAGAAATTGTAGTGATGAGGCATGTACCCAAAATGACGGGTGAACCAACCAAGGCACAACCCAAATATCGAGGACCTTTGATAATTACCGAGGTTCTGCCAAGCGACACGTATAGAGTGACTCAGTTAAGCGAAAGAACCAGTGGACGGTTCTACACGACAACGGCCCATATCAGTCAACTGAAGTCTTGGCACAGTGAAGAAGATGACTCAGCTACAGAAGAAAGTCCGGACGAGGAGCCAGAAGTAGAAGATACCCCCCGACGCAACCCACGACGTTCCTGCAACGCAAGGTTCAATCGAGGACGATTGAAATCCAGGAATGGCCGAATGTAGGCGCCATCCCGACCAGAGAGCCACAGATAAACAGATTATAAACGCACAGAATATAGAATCCGAGCTCCCCAGTAGAAGGAATACCCGGAAGACGACGGTACTCTCTGTTATATTTGTTGTTCACTATCATGATTTTGTTCTAATAAACACTACTAAATTATTTCATTGGATCCTCTCTTTCTTTTTCCCAGTAAGAAACGCCTACGGAAGCCAACAATACTTACTGGCAGATTCGGACAATATAACTGCAGAACACCCTACTGCACCAAGACCCATCGCGTCGGGAGCGCTGCCTTCTACATCGTGCCAACAGAATCCTGACCCACCAGATGTGGAGAAGTACACAGAATTCCAAGGAACAGGATCAGCACCAGACCTGCCTAGGACAAGATCGGGGAGAATAATCAAGAAACCCGTGAGATTTAAGGAGCAATAGACTATATTTCTCCTTATTTTATTTTCTTGCCTATATGATGTATATATATTGTACTTAACCACTTTGTGCACAAATCGTGACTACGCCACTGGAGGGGGAGTACTGTGGGGACCAGGGATGCAGCACCCCGCCACCGCCGCCTAGATAAATAAACAGGCGGCCGCCATAAATCACCGGCACAGCGGAGAGATCCGGAGAGAGGACCAGACGTGCATTCCGGGCTGTCTCCTCTTTGTCCTCCCATATAAATGTAGCCAACAAGAAACTCCAATAAACGCTAAATTTGAGAGACTTTCTGAGCCATCGCTGGACCAGTAAATCGACACACCACACTACTATATTTCCACTAATTTTTTCGGAAATGCAGGTCTTGAAAACTTTTAGAATCTTGGTACGATCCGCGGGCTCAAAACAAGTCAACCATTTATTTTTGAATCTTGGGTAGGATAATGCCGCAATAGCCGCTATTTCAGCTTCAGGAGTGGTGACGTCAAGCATTTTTTCAAATCTCTTCTCTACACTCTCTCTGTATGCCTTGACCAACGGATTGCAAAAGGAAAAGTTGTTTTTCTTTTCAATTTTTAGCATTTTTTTTCTCAGCGCAAGAAGGCACGGCAGAACTATCCCATAATATGCGTTAGTCTCACTCTGCATTATGTCGAGGGCTTCTGCCACTGGCGAAGTGCACGTCAAATACTCTTGTATGTATTCGAATTCGTTGTCTTTGATAGCATTTTTTATGTTTAATAATCTATGTAAGAGTAAGCTTTTTTCTTTAATATCGAAAATTTGCTGGAGGGCATCAAACTAGCTATTCCATCTGGTCTCACCAGGTCGACTTAACGTGTGTCCTAACACATTCTGCATTATTTCAGCACTCTTTGGTCGTCCTGCAGCCTTCCACAAAGCATTACATTTCTTCATGATTGCAGCATGCATTTGCGACAGAGGGGTGTCTTGCTCGCTTAAAAGTTTGTTCGCGTCCGTAGTTGCGCAAAGGCTTAAAGTATGCGCACAGCATCGTAAATGGCCAGGAATTAAATGCTCAGGATCTTCTAAATTTGATGATTCGTCGTCTTCAACATCTGATTCAGAAAAGGCTTCTGTTGGCTGAGAGTCTGGCATAACTTCATCAACAATATTTATATTGGTCAATTTGACACCGAACATTTTGAAAGCTTTTACGAAATTGCTGCCATTATCGTCACCGATGCAACAATTTTATTCGTATTGAGGTCGAAATGATCGTTAATTTCTTGAATTATATCGGATAGTCGATTGTGGCTGTGGACGCCTTTGAATCGTTGACAAGCTAACGCCACTGAAACTCTGCGTAGATCATTTGTGATCCAGTGCGCTGTAACTCCTATAAAACTTCTCTTTTTACTGGACCAAATATCTATTTCTGTGCACACATAGGAAGCTTCTTTTAGTTTCGACTTTATTTTAGCTACTTGCGTTTCATAGTGGTTTTCTATACGACGTCCTAGTGAACGTCGACTCATTAGAGTTAGCCCCATTTCAGATATTTCCAAGTCCGTGAATATTTTTGAAAAATGTGGATCTTCCACTGCACGTAATGGGATCATGGAATGTATAAAATATTTCAGAATATTTTCATCGAATTGTTCTTGTGTAATTTTATTCTCATTTGACTTCTCAGTTTTTACCTCGGATTTCTTTTTTTTTACATATGTTTTGTACTCTTCAATGCATTCTTGCCCGTGTTTTCGCTTCAGGTGACTCAAAAAGTTTGACGTACAATTATGATATCCTTTAATTTTAGTTAATACATCTCTTGGACATTTCATACAAAGCGCTGTGATTTTATTACCAGTGGACTCTTCAAGCAAGGATTTGAAATATGTTCCATCTAGCAAGTAAAGCCGCGCTTGCGAAGACGAACACTCGGCGGTGTCAGTTGGTGGCACAGGCGAAGATGTTTCTAATGACTCATTAATGTCCGAAACCGAAAAAGTCACTGGAATGTTACTGTCTTCGTCCATTTCGTTTATCGACGCCATTTTATTTCACTAGTCTAGAACAATGTATTCTTAACCAAAACAAACATTCACATATGTAAAAGGCTTAACGTGACAAGAATAGTTCATCAATGAGAAGGATTGATTTTTTTATGCAGTGTAATTTTTTAAACCTTTCATTGAATCTGTTATTTTTATTTATTCTGTATTAATACATATTTAATTGTTAGTTTTAATTGTTTCATAAAACAATTTTAAAAATTAATTGTAATTAATTTAATTGCAATTGATTTAATTGCAATTAATTTAATTGCAATTGGTTTAATTGAAAAATTAATTGCAATTGATTTAATTGCAATTAATTTAATTGCAAATTGCAATTTAAAGATTAATTGCAATTGATTTAATTGCAATTAATTTATTAGCAATTAATTTCTTAGTCAATTAACAATTTAATTGAAAAATAATTTTTTAATGCCCAACACTGCCCTCCTAACTAACATCCATACACATGGTAGATTAAACTGGCGAAACCGCTGGGAGGGTTCACCACTGATGAACCAGGGGCCCGCCCATTAATTTTTCCATTGCAGTAAGGACAGTAGAAATTGTTTATTTTTAAAAAAGAATCATACGCGTCTATAATAGTTTTAAATTTTGATAACATCCATATACATTTGGCATCCTTCAAAGATTGCATATACAGAAAACAGAATACAGATTACAGAAAAATGTTTTCAGGAGTTCCTTCCAGCATGCACAGCTATTTCTTGAGAGAACACACATTGCTGAATACTTTAAACCTTTCAAAAATACTTTAAGGAAACCAAATAACCACTTGGTGTAAGGTCAGGGGAGTAAGGAGGATGTAATTCCTCAAATAAAATGTCCTACAATGTAGTGACTCTGTAGAAGGGCGAGAGTTATCATGGAACCTTCGGGCAGCAAGCCCCCTGACCTCCTTAGCTTTCAATAAACATGAACTCCACATGATAAGCACAATTTGGATTATAGATTATAATACAAGAAAATAAGACCTAATCCATGGGGGTCGGTGGAAGGCTGGTTAAACCGTTTGGTTTTCGACCACTACGACCTGGGTTCGAATCCCGCATTGGACACTTTTTCTGTTTAAAAAAATGCTCCAACGGCTCCCGATTCTTGCAAAAGTTCAACCCCACCAGCGAGTGCAAGTAACCAAACGGGGCTCTGGCACATTTGTAAGTGCAAAGTCAAACTGCTTTTCACATGTGTAGACATGTGGTGAACTTACAGTAAAAGCAGTCGCTAACTACCCACCATGATTATCATGGCCTGTACCACGTGTACTAGGGATAAGCAAAAAAAAAAGACCTAATCCAAATAATTTAATTTATTGTTTGATGATGGTGACAATGCTGTTGCCGAAATGTCGCACACTATTAAATTATTTGGATAAGGTCTTATTTTCTTGTAATATGAACTCCACATTTATTGTGATATCTCCCATTCAGTATAATCCAGAAAATTTTGCTCCCAAAACAATGTAATCTTCCCACCAGATGTCCTTGGTTTCTTCTATTCCTGTGAATCCCTATAGCACCATTCCATTGCTGGCTTTCAGGCTGATATTGATGAACCCAGGTTTCATGGCAAAGACTACACACAGAAAAAAATAGTACAAAAGTGAAATTGCACTGGTATCAGGTGGATAAATTAAGAGAAAGGCATCTCCTGATTGTTCAACTAAAAGTTGCTGATAGCTTGCTCCATCTTTCAGTATAAATATCGATTAATCTTTGATTTTTAATTTACTAGAATTAATCAAGAAAAGCTAACCATGTACGTGTTTCAGGCTGTTTGGCCAATTCTGTACTAATTAAAAATCAACGATTAGTTGATATTTATTCTGACAGATGGCACAGGCCATCATGGCTTTTTCTTAAAGACTATACTGTTTAAAATCTACAGCTCTCTAAATGTTACACAAAGATTTATTTTACCCTTTGTGGCTCAAATTGACTAAGCCTTATCAAACTATATTGGTTTAATAACAATTTGTCCTATGCAGATCCTATGCTAATATATATTTCCTTCAGCTGAACAGTTCTG
Source organism: Cordylochernes scorpioides (assembly GCA_030710605.1). Classification (NCBI taxonomy): domain Eukaryota; kingdom Metazoa; phylum Arthropoda; class Arachnida; order Pseudoscorpiones; family Chernetidae; genus Cordylochernes; species Cordylochernes scorpioides. Next base: position 37,524,726 of record CP092863.1, on the reverse strand, counting down.
GTTGTGACTTATAATCTTTCCATACACCTAACCAATTCATCAATTTGAAATATGCTAATTTAAACTTTTTATAAATTTTAAAATGCATTCTCCGTCTGGAATCTCCCTAGACCTGAAGTCGACGTTCGACAGCCTGAGTAGAAACTACTTGTTCGTCCTGCTAGAGAAACTAGGCCTACCATCTGCCTTCCTCAGGTGGATTACTGTCCTCTACGGGAAGCAGACGCCTCCATTCAGCGCCGCTCTCTTCAGCATGGAGTAGGGCCTCTACTACGCTGCCTCGAGAAGATCTTGGGCCGTGGCAGCGTGGTCGCCTATGCGGATGACATTGTACTCCTCATCAGGGACGACGTTCAGTTTGAGCTCATTCCCCTGATATTCGAGGAGTTCCGCATGGCCTCTGGGGTAGCTGTCAACTTCAGCAAGAGCTGCGGGGCTCTGGTGCGGTTCCTGGAGACACTGGATGGATTCTCCTCTGGGGATCTCCTGGACGTCCGAATCGCTAAATATCCTGGGATGCACCATCACCGCCGGGAACACCGTCGCCTCCCAGGCCTCACACCTGATGGGCCTGCTAGAGCGAGCCATCGCGAGGTGGTCTCCCTTCGTTCGCGGACTGTCTCTGGTGGGTCGTGCCCGCGCGGCCAACTGCTTGGTCCTGGGTTCCATCCTGCACCACCTCCACGGCTACGTTCCACTTGAAACCACTATCGGCCAGTTACTGGCGCACTTCGTGTAGGGTACGAGCCGAGTCTTGTGGCCCCATGGGGACATTCTGGCTCGCCCAGTCTCTGAGGGTGGCGTCGGCCTGCTTGACATCGCGGGCCAGCTTCGGCTTGCATGCCTGAAGGGCGTTCAGGCTTCTCTGCGCGGCGCCGCCAACGGCTACTCTTGGCTGGTCCCCGTAGCTGGACGTGGATGACATCGCCGGCTCCTGACGTCTGGCTCTCACCGAGGAGAAGGAGTCTCTGGGAATCGTGTCCAGCATTCTTGAACTGAACCACCGAATTCTCCATCCTGCCAGCCTGAGGTCTCTGCGTCTTCGAGGCGACAATAGATTCCTGCGGCCGCCAGACCTGCTGGCTCCCGACCGCTGGCTACAGGCGACTGTCGGGGGAATTCTCAGATGGCGTTCCTGCTCTTGTACGCTCAACGCGGGCCGCACTGATGGAGGCACAGCACCTCGGAGCCTTCTGCCAGAGACTACTGCAGGAAAATTCCAGCTCCAGATATCATGCGGAGTACGAAGCGGAGACCATCGTTCTGAGGGGCTCAACAACGCCCATTACCCACCTAAACAGTGAATCCAGCGACACTGGGGGCAAGGAAGCGGGATATTTACATCAGTTTGATTGTTTTCCTTGGAAGTTGAGGACTGGGAGTTGCTGAAAGCTCAGGCCGTTGGCCTGGCTGCGGCCTTGGCCGCCCCTTTCTCGAAACCTGGACTTGGGTGGCTGGATCCAGAGGTAGGTGGGGATATATGGGATTTGACATGGTAAACCTTTATTTTAGTTTTTATATATATATATTAAACTCCTCCCTTTTAACCTTATATATATAGTTTTTTTATTCCTTTTTAAAAATCTTATATATGCGTAATCTTATTTAAGTATTTTTTATCTATATTTATGATGTACTTTGAAAGATTATTTTATTAGTCTAAAATAAAATATGTTTAGCCAGAAAGGATTCGTTAATTCTCCCACCCCAACATTTATTGCTGGCCTGTATAGCCTTAGGTATTTACATGTGCCATAGATTAATAAATTTGTGGTCTGCTTTTCTGCAGCCACTGGCGCCCGAATATTTGGACTTGTAGAGGTCTGGAAATAGATTTTTTAAAGACAATAACATCAACAGACAAATGTATAAAATCACACATTACGATATTAACATAAACATACCAACTTGATTTAAGTTTCCTGTTTTCGTTTTTGAATTGTTTGATACGAGCCTATATTCATTTTGAAATTAGTATCACTAAGAGATAATATTTTAATATTATACTTAGTGTTGTCATAGTTATGTTTTATAGTGTCTTAAATGAGATTATATAAAAAGTCCATGTGTCTAAATAAAAATGAAAAATTATAAATACAAATTTAAAATGTTTAATTAAAAGTTTTAAAAACCTATATATCAGGCGGTAATAAAGAATTCCTCTATATAGGTGCTTGAAAAGCCTCATGGTCTATGGATATGGCAAATAATATGTGTAGTGGTTCAGAAATTAAAGCAGAGAGCTTTAAAAATTATGGAGAATACCTTATACAATAAATTAAAGTACATAGAAAATAAAATTAATAGCATCATAGAAGACACCACACAAAGGAAAAATATATAGAAAAGTTAATTCTACACAAATTATAAAAACTCAAATAATGAAAATTTAAATTTTTAAAGCTTCAATTTTCCGAGATGGAAAGAACTATTCATAAAATATTATTCTGATTACAGAAATTTATTCTAAGAAGAAAGGAAAAAAAAAAAAAAACAATGTGACCAAATTAAAATTTCTTTAAATATATTTTTTAATAAACATTCGACTAACTTCCTAATATTTGTGAACGTAACATATTTAACCTTTTCTTTTTCTTTATATAACGTTATGTATAATGCAAATCGCTGTTATCAAAACGTTAGCAAAGGAAGAAGAGGTCAGCACGAATTTAAATATCCTTCTGGTGTATCAGTATACGTAGATATTTTAAGAAATCGAGATATTTATCTTTATACCTTGTGTTTTAGCGCTTGCCACGAAAGTTGAAAGTCTTGATCAGCAAAGAGAATATTTCGGGAAGAAAAATACAGACTGTGATAGCCCAATTTTAGATATGAGGTAAGATATTTTCACTACTTCCTTCATTGTTGAAAAATGTACATTTTCATCATTATTGCTTTAAATTCTTGAAAGAATTCAGATAAAATCGTTATTAATGTCAAATCGTTAAAGTTAATAAGATTTATACATACAATAATAATAAAAACACAAAAAAAGGTGATTTACACTGTTATATATTGAACTTTCACAAGTTCATCTATAGAAAGCGATGGTAAAATAGCATAACTTTCTTCTTTTTAAACGCCCTCTTTAAAAAAATGAAAGAAAACAAATGTTTTCTCAGATTCACACAAGTTCTCCTTTGATGTGCAGCACATGTTCTTTGTATGGTTCAACTATTTTGTTAGTAGATGTCCTGGTCAATCATCATTCCCATGTCTTATAAAGCAATAACACTCCATCTGTACATATGAAATGAAAATATTTAAAACACAAATGTTTCTTATATACACAAAATAAACTTCTACTGTCCTTACTGCGGTGAAAAAATATTGGGAGGGCTTGGCTCATCAGTGGTGAACCCTCCCACCGGTTTTTGCCAATTTAATCTACCAGACCATTTCTTAGATCTCTAATACTGTATTGGACAATTCTGCTTCTATATGCTACACTGAAGGGTAGAATCTCAGAAATAGTATTCAAGTAAACTATGGACATAGGCTTATAGGACAGTAGAATTACATTCAAAGGCATATATGTCTTTTCTTGTTTATACACACAAGAGCCTTTAGTAAGACATATAGTCCGCTACATGAAGTCTGCAAATGAAAAGAATAAAAGTAAAAGATAATCACATTTAATGGTAATAATGAAATTTTAGGAGAGTAGAATTACATATAAATATTTGCATCAAGCAATGCTCTTCCACAAACAATAAGGAAAAGGCCAGTTAGGTATAAATTAATATAAAGCAATAATGCGCCATCTATATATTGGAAATGAAAACATTATAAGGAATGAATGTTTCTTTTACACATAAACTTTTACTGTCCATACTGTGATGGAAAATATTGGGAGGGATTGGTTCATGAGTGGTGAACTCTCCCAGAGGTTTCACCAATTTAATCTACCAGACCACTTCTTAGAGCTCTCTAATACTGTATTGGATGATTCTGTTTATATATGCTACACTGAAAGATGGAATCTTAGAAATGGTATTCAAGTAAACTATTCCTAACTGGCCTTTTCCTTATTGCTCGTAGTAGAGCATTGCTAAAAAAAATATCTATATATAATTCTACCGTCCTAAAAGCTTATGTCCATAGTTTAGTTGAATACCATTTCTGAAATTTCACCCTTCAGTGCAGCATATATAAGCAGAATCGTCCAATACAGTATTACATCTCTAAGAAGCAGTCTGGTAGATTAAATTGGTGAAACCGCTGGGAGGGTTCACCACTGATGAGCCAAGCCTTCCTAATATTTTACATTGCAATATGGGCAGTTTTCATTTCCTATGTAACATCATCGTCTCGAGTTCATCCATTTTGGAAGGCCATTAAACCCTGTTCTGACCATTACTTTTCACCTCCTTTCCATCTTCTAATTCCAGACCATATTGTTTGAGATTTTCAAATTAAACCTTCCTCTGATCATCCACCCTTCTATTTCTGAAGATGTATCCTTCTCAGCTTGGTCAATCTGATGTTGATCATTGAATCACCTGTAGATTTTCAATAACTTCATATTCAAGACCTATACCTCTAAAACATAATACAGAATTACCTTGTTAATTCGACCCACAATAATTCGACCATTTTTTCCATGACCCAACCTCCAGCTTATCAATTAACCAACATTAATTCAACCATTTCTTACTTCAAATTTTGACATCAGTAAATTGTTGTTTATTATAAAGAAATTAAAGTCTCCAGGGCTAAGTTTCTTGTTCAAATTTTATTCTCTAGCTTTCGGACCTGTCAGTCCTTCCACAGAGTGTTGTTGTTTAAATATGACATTGCTAAAAATGCATTCCAGCACTATTTGGATGGATAATGACTGTAGTTAGTACATGCATGCATATACTGACTGTAGCCTTTTTATTCTTGTTGACGATTGAGGCATCATTGGTTCAAAAACCTTACCAATGCAACCTCAAGTCAACAATCGGGTGTCTCGGAGAATAACTTTGAGCTATTTGAAGGAACTTACAGAGGAGGAAAGACATGCATGCTTTTGGAACATTGATCAGCCAGAATGCAAAATGAGTAGGGTTCTAGCCCAAAAGCAAACAACCATAAAGGATTTCTTTAAAAGATAATTTTTTTTTTCAAATAAAATGTTCAACTTTTCTTTATTTTTTAAATTTATTCCTTTTCTTATACCATTGCATTTATCCACTTCGATTAAAAATAGTATTTGTAATTTTTCCTTGGTTCAAAATATAGTTCAATTTTATACATCGCTAAAAGGTAATCATGAAACATTCAGAAAAAAAATTGAATAAAAAAAAACAATTGTGGTATCTCTCAATCCATATTATTAATTAAAATATATTAAACAATATATTTTCCAAAATTCCATAGAACCTCCCTGTAAAGGACACCTAATTTCAGAGCCAAAGTGTCCTTTGTAGAGAGGTGTTCTCTAGCAGGAGTGTCCTCTCGTAGAGGTTCTACTGTATATATTATTATAATTATATACAGTAAAACACCTTTCTAAAATGAACCGGGGATATAGTGAACCTTCCTTTATAGCAAACCTGAAATGATCCGCATTTTAAAAAATTTTATAATGCAGGGAACCATGGCTATTGTGGTTCGGTATAGAGAGAGGTTTTATTATATTTGAATATTCTAGAAAAACGTCCACTAGCAGTGAATGTTGTGATGAAATAATTTAATTCAACACCAATTTCAATTCAACCAAAAGCTCTGATCCTTGGGGTGTTGAATTTAAGAAGTTAGACTGCATATACAGTAGAACTTGGATAATTCGAACCCCAAGGGACCATAAAATAATTCGAATTATCCAAAAATTCGAATTAAAGATGTTTTGAATAAAAAGGCTTAAAACAATAAAAAAATCTCACAATTTCGATCAATTCCTTTATTAAGAATAACATTAGTTGCTGTAAATTTACATTTTTACGTATATTTAGATTATGTGCAATAATTGTATGTATATACTATATACATATTAAAAAATTTCAAAACTGATGTATTAATGTACCAAAAAAAGGCAGATTGCTGGTTAAAAAAATGTACAGATTATTCTGCTTCGTTGGAACTCTGAAATTTAATTTTTGCCAAAGAAGTCAGAAATCTTAGCCTGTTTTCTAGAATTAAGTCTTTCAGTAAGGACAAAGGATTCTAACATATTCAACGAGTGGAAAATAGAGGGACTTACGTCATTTTTACTTTCAAAAAATCGTCTAAGTTGCATGATATAGTTCGTTGCTTCGGCCGCACTTGGAACGTTCATTTCCCCGGCAACTGATGACTCGTCTTCATCACCCGATGCCTCGTCGCCGTCTTGTTTTTCAATGTTGTGGTTGAGCACTTCAGCGATGATATCTGCGTCGGTTATCTCACCACATACTGCAACATCGTCATCCACATTTAAGAAATAGTCATACGAGATGGTAGGATTAGAAATGACGTCCTCCCAGCCGTCAACTGAAGGCATCGATTCCGCTATAATATCATCTGCATTTTCTTCATCCTCCTCCTTTTTTACGAAACCACCTTTTTTAAAACCAGCTTTTTTGAACGAAATTTTGTTGCGTTCTTTGAAGCCATCTAGCCACCCAGAACTCTCCTTAAAATCGGGTTTCCCCATTTCAGTAGCAAATTGTTCAGCTTTGCTTCTTATAAGGTGACCACTCACGGGAATCTTCTTATCTCTTGCTTGCTTGAACCATTTTAAAACACATTTGTCCAAATCAGGATTTCCCGGCTCCCTTAACCTTTTTCGGCCTTTAACACACTCACTTTCACTCCTGAGAATTTTTTCTTTATTTTTTAAGTACGTCGACAACGTGTTTCGAGGAATCCCAAAGTCCTTAGCAATATCAGATTTTTTTTTCATCCCCATCTCTAATTCTTTAATCGCCGCTATTTTTTCAGCCAACGTCAAAGTTTTGTATGTTCGAAGCGCCGACATATTCGCTCCTTTTAGATTTCTTGATGAATAAGGAGTCTCAAAAATCCAATAAAAATAAATTTATTATATATAGTACTTCTCTTGCGGCAAGATATTGCCACGTGGAAAATTAGGAAAGACAAACTTCGGCGTGACACAGCAATTTATTTAAGGCAAGGACAAACTATAATTGATAAAATAAAAGATAAGCAATGAGGGAAGTTTACAGAGTAGCAAAATATAAACATAAAAATTGATAACTCTGTTAAGAAAATAATTAATAATAATAAAATAACAAATTCGTTGTTACAATATTACAACGTCATTTCGCAAAATTTCACGCCTTGAACCGGCATCAGGTCCTTATTTTAACTCGTAAAAGTTCGAATTATCCAAGACATAATTCGAATTAACCACGATTTTTTAACATTATTTATATAGGAAATTCTAGGGACCAAGATAAATATTCGAATTAAAGAGGTTTTCGAATTAAAGAAGTTCGAATTATCCAAGTTCTACTGTATAAAAAAAGAAAGGCTACATCTGCCATCAAAGTAGATGCTAAACATCATCTTTTGACTGACTATTGAGTCGATGATAGGTCACTTCAATCCTGGCAAAGTCAAAACACCCATCTGGGAGACCATTGTTTCAGCCTATAGCACCTGGTTGGGCTTTAATGGATCAACAAGGAATTCATGAAATTTTCAGTTTGCGAAATAGCTAGTAAAATGACTCTATAGCACAGTCTAGTTTAGAAAATAAGTAGAATGTGGAAAAAGGTTGATTCACTCATAAGGTACAATTTGGATCATAGATTAAAACTACAAGGTAATAAGACCAAATCTAAATAAATTAATAGTGTATGATGTTTCGGTAACAGCATTGTTTCCATCATCAGACAAAAGTGTGTACACCACTTGATAACAGCACTATTTAAGAACACATGCTGTAATGTTATTTCTCATTTATTCTTTTGTCCGGTGATGATAACAACACTGTTACAGAAGCGGCATACACTTTATTTGGATTTATTATCTTGTAGGTTGATTTCATATTCAGTCTAATCTCTTTTATTCAACGTCCCAAGGGATCACAGAGCTTTCAGCTGAATTAAAGTCACTTACATCACAACATTCACTGCTAATCTTTCTAGGATAACCAATATTTCTAGAAAAAATACTGTTGTAATCTATTTTATATAAAAATCTTTTATTTAACTTGTCTCCCTGTGTGTCCGTCTGTCTGTCCACAAATCTTGTAATTGATTTTTAATATATTTCTAGAGCACATAGAAATCTGAAATTTATTAGAACTTAATGACAATGCAAGTTGACAATTTTTCAGACTTCTCGGTTGACAGAATGGTCAGAAACGGACAAATTTCCAAATTGCCTTTCAAATTTTTAAATTTAATTTTTATATGCTTCCAGATCACATAGAAGTATGAAACTTTTAACACTCACCCAGTCCAAAGAACAATGCAATTGTACAAATTTTCAGACTTCTGGGTGGTCGGAGTGGCCAGGAATGAACAAATTTCTATATTTCTTTTTATGTCTTGTGTTACGCCTCTTACAAATAATTGACCAATCTGCCGTGAGCAGGCTTCCATCTATTTAAGACCAAATCCCCAGTGAACTTTTGATTCAAAGTTTTGTAAATTCATGACTAAAAACTAACTAATTAATTAATAAGTATAAAAATAGATAAAAAAAAATCTTTTATTTAAATGCACTAAAAAGGAAAAAAATATTGTATCTTCTGTCAATGAAAAATTAGATGTATCTGAGTGAAAATAAAAGCGGCAGGGGACGATCATATTTAGAGAAGAGGTAAAAATATAGCAAACACTTATGAAAATCTCTAATCAGCTGCTACATATTAAATCACATTAGGTTTGAAATTCATGATGATTGTCCCCCCGACAAACACACTAGTTAGGCCTAAATCATCCAGGAGGAATCAAACACCACATCCGCCTCAATGAAAACCTGGTTGAATTGTCGCAAGTGTCAAATTATCATTTGTTGTATAAATGAGGTTATGCTTCATGTCTTTAGTTCCTTCCTTGGAGGGTCAGTGGAAGGATGGTCTAAACCATTGGTTTTCGACTGCTATGACCTGGGTTCGATTCCCACATTGGGCACTTTTTCTGATAAAAAAAAAATGCTCCAATGGCCCTCGATTCTTGCAAAAGTTCAACCCCACCAGCGAGTGGAAGTAACCAAATGGGGTTCTGGTACATTTGTAAGTGCAAAGTCAAACTGCTTTTCACATGTTTAGACATGTGGTGCACTTACAGTAAAAGCAGTCTCTAACTATCCACCATGATTATCATGGCCTGTATCACATGTACTAGGGATGAGCAAAAAAAAAAAAAACTCCTTCTTTTGTTCAGTAATGTGATCTAAACTAACCATCTCTTCAAACAACTCTATTTTCTCTAGCCACAAGGTCACATTACAGATGACATGATCACAGAAGGGAATTGTTGCCCCCTTGTATAAAAATTGCACTATGCTCCTGCAGATCATTTATTTAGGTAATCTACAGATGACATTTCTGTAACCCCAGAGTTGACACCTCCATAGTCTGATTATGGTTCAGTAGCCCGACTGTATTACTCCACTAGCAGATACTTGTGATCATCTGTAGTTCTGGGTGCAATTAGCGGGCAGCACTGATTGGGATAATAAATTAATTTGGTTGGTTGCTAGTTTTTTACACAATGTATTTTAACACAAGTTTTTAACACTATGCAAGAAAATAAGACCTAATCCATATAAATAAAGTTGTTTAATGATGGTAACAACGCTGTTACTGAACCGTCACACTATTAATTTATTTGGATTAGGTCTTATTTTTTTGTATCTATAATCCAAATTGTGCTTCATCAACACTAAAATGATTTATATGGTGTCTGTCCTACTGATATTGGTTTTCTTCTTCCTTCCAGCCTTATCTTGACACAATCCATTGACTTCCTGCCATTACATTAATTTAGATGGCGTCAGGTTCCACAGAGGTGATGTCTTCTGCTGTTGGTAGATCTCATCATTTCAAATGTTACTCAAGCGTACCAACCAAGTGATGCATCAGCTTATCAAGTGTTGGGGAATCTAACCATCCAGGTTTTATGGAGCTCTTCATTATTTTTTTTTTTTTCTTTATTAGGTACCCGCTCAACAAGAGAAACCTAGTTTATGATAATTGAAACAGTGAATAATATGTGAAGGTTATCCATATATTAAACAAAATGTTAATGCGGCATTCAATCCCGGTTCATGGCTGTTGGGAATCGAGGGTGTTACCCACTTGTCCACCGACTATATTTATGTAGCTCGCAGTTCAAGTATTATCTGTGTTTTTATAAAAGATAAAACCAATAGAAATCTGAAGTAAGTTGTATAGAATAATAGTGTGAATGTGTGCAGCGGCCCCAGGCCAGTGTTCCAGCACAACAACACCACCAATGGCTGGAAGGCCGCCACCTACCCTCCCCCCACCCCCCCACAGCTGGAGGACCTGCCCCAGCAGAGTGCGGCCATCATCAAGTACATGCAGGAGAGTAAGTCTATCTTTTGTTTTTCATAATACAATATAATGCAGCTTATGATATTGTAGAATGAAATTTGACAATTATACCACAAATGTTTCTTTTGATCAAAATAAATTTCAATTTTTTGTTCAAAAGAATTGGCCCGGCGGCCACTTTACTGGCTTAACACCTCTTTGGCCATTATAGAAGAATCCCTTGTGGTGGATTACATGAGACTGTTCAGATTAATGAAAGTCTTAGCACAATCATGGTCTTTAGCTAAACTTTCTGAAGTGGCTTTTTCGCAGTCTGCAAGATTGTAGAAACTGACATTAAATGATACATAGTTTTTCCTCTCTTTTGTTTGGAGAGGGGTCTTTTTTAAAGAATTATCAGTAATCGCTCCCCCATATATTTAAGATACTCTAAATCACAGAAATTTCAGTTATTTTTTTCTGAAGGAGATTTGCCTGTACTGGTTTTCTACATGTTAACATTTCCTTTTTTTTTTGGCTCAGCTCTCTTAACACCCATCTAGGTTATGGACTATCAATCAGTAAGTGGAAGGATTTGTTTGGCCCATGGATTGAATATTTTGGATTCAGGGATTTAAAAGAAAAGTACTTTTGTATGGAGGAGAGAAAGAATAATTTGCTGATATATTACTCACTCTCTACAAGATAATATCTTGTAATTCTAATATTGTGGAATGTACATTAATGAATGATGCAGTTTTTATAGACCTCTCTGAGGTTAATTCTTTTTACCATTTCCTAAATACAGTTGATGTGCAATTCAAGAACATCCAGATTCAAGATATTCTGTTTCCACCTCAGGCCCCAAATACAATTCTGTTATGCACCAGAAATAAGACCTATCACATTCAAGGCCAAAGTCTTTAATTATGTTTCAAATTCAACATATTTAGGACCAAAATGTTATTTTCAAATTATGCATCTATTTTGTTTTTTTAACATTAAATACAAGGGGGGATCAATAAATAAGGTGAATTATCTTATTTCTTAAAAATTAAAAAAGCAAAAATAATTTAAACCACAGAATATTAAAATATAACATCGAGAGACTATTTAAGGTGTTCTGTTCTTTTTTTCCAAGCGCGGCGCGAGACTTATAAATAAACTAAAATGGAAGCTCCCTTGAAGGATTGCACCACGCTTGAACAACGTGCAGTTATTCGTTTCTTGAATGCAGAAGGTATTCAAACATCTCAAATATGCCAAAGAATGAAAAATATTTATGGTGAGTTTTGTTTGTCTCAAAAAACATTTATAAATGGGCTAACGAGTTCAAAAATGGACGAATTACATGTACCGATATTGATTCGTGATTCTTCATGATAATGCAAGGCTGCATACATCATGTAAAACTGTATATACAATCATTAAATTAGGTTTTGAAGTTTTAGAACATCCTGCATATAGTCCAGACCTAGCCCCCTCTGACTATTTCCTTTTTGGACTACTAAAGAAGGAGTTAAAGGGAAAGCGATTTGACTCGGATGAAGATGTCCAGAAAGTGGTGCAAGATTTTTTCCACACGCTTCCTAAGAGTGCCTATAAAGAGGGTATTTACAAGTTGCCAGAACGATGGAGACGATGTATAGAAAGTCAAGGTGATTATTTTGAATAAATCAAGTCCTAATTTTTAATATCGTTCTTATTTTTTAAAATAAATTATAATTCACCTTATTTATTGATCCCACCTTGTATATATATATTTGAATATATAAATTATTATTATTTTTATATAAAAGCAATATTTTGGATATGTGAATCAATATAGCACTATTTTGCACCTCAAGGACAAGCTGTAAATGGTGAGTGAGTCTACAACTAACAGCCCACCTTTAAATCAATGTTAGTACCTGATGACAAAACTGTGTTAAAGACAAGGAATTTCTAGTCCTGTTGCTCAGACTTAAATTCATAACTTTAACCCATGATATATATATGTGAAAAAATAATAACAAAGCTCATGTGCTCGTGGTCAGGATATGCCTTTTTTGATTTTAATATACATAGTCCCAGATGATATAAAATGCAGTGTTCCTCTGTAACCCTTGCAGACAGCACCAGTATCTAAGGTCCAAATTGCAGCCAATGATAACCAATGTTTACAAGATAAACACGTTAGTTTATAGACTGGATCGTCAGCCTACAGTCTCTGTTGTACACCATCCTCAAGACAAGAATGAAGTTTTAAATTGACCCAATGTTTTTTTGCTATTCCAAAGTGTGTTTGAAAAAAAAAAAAGTTGTATAGTGTCCCCATTTAAGACAGAGCTAAGGGATTCCAAATTTCTGGTCTTTAAATCCAATTTGGTCTTATTCCCCTGATTAGTTTTCATCACTGAAATGGTATTCAGTGCCAAAAAATGTGATTTTGTCCAAATTCCTGTAGATCTTTCATTGTTGTGTATTTTCATTGTTGAACTTACTTCCCTCTATCTGAGAGTACTTCTTGTCTTCTATTTCTAAGAGGCTTTATGAAATGTGTTACAACAGTCTATGAATGGATACAGGGGCTTCTTCTCAAGATTTATTGATAGCAATTGTAAAGAACTGTCCTAAAGGGATTTTTAAAAAAGTAGATAGAATAGTCCTGTTTCAGTGGATCTTGACAGGATTTTGGGGATAATTGTCTCGAACCCTGCTGGTGAACTGTTTAGAGACTGTGTCTTATCCACAATTTGGTGTTACCATATCTAGGGCCGTGGTCAAACACCTTACATGTGGAAAGCTATTTTAAACTACTTTATATATCAAGAGGTAATCAGAAATTCAAACTATTCTTGACGTGTATATGATTTAAAAAAAAATAAATTGATTTTCTACTGCCCTTACTGCAATGATAAAATGATGGGAGGGCCTGGCTCATCAGTGGTGAACCGTCCCAGCGGTTTCTCCAGTTTTATCTACCATACCGTTGTAATATTGCATTTTGCTGTAAGGGCGGTAGAAAATTGATTTGTTTTAAAAAGAATTATATGCGTCAAAGATAGTTTAAATTTCTTAGAACAGAATTGTAAATGGACAAACCTGTTCTCTCCTGAAGGTTGGACTGTTTTGATTGAAAGACTCCTCATGACTTGGCCTGACAAGACAGTCTCTGAAAAGACTCCTCATGACTTGGCCTGACAAGACAGTCTAGACTCCAGGAGATACCAAGTTTAGCCATGGTTTTAGGCCATGGTCTATCATGGAAGACTGACTACAGTATAAACAAATGGGTATGAATACTGCTTAGCAAAAGTTTCTATACTGTCTCACTGTCTTCAAGACTTGTCATTGAAACAAAGGGGTTACTTAGTCAATCAAACTAATATTTTATGATCTTGTGGCTTATATTCTGTATTCTGTAGTTTATGCTTTCTACATAAATTGGCTCTTACATTAAATACAGTCAAAGCAATTGCGTTGGCCTGCAACATGTGTACTTGAAATAACTGAAAATAGTGGTGATGGGAATTTAATACACACGCAATTCCACCAAAATTATCTTTCATAGATCTCACTGAAAGATCAAGGTGTGGTGCATGTCTGTAGGATTTTCTTGGGGAGATAGAATGGAGAGATAACTCATTATAGGTGTCTGCTCATACTACATAGTGAACTATGTACAGTCAATCTGAATCCAGGTGTTCTACCAGACTTGAAATTCATTTAAAGCAGAGGTTTTCCAGCCCCGAGTCCCAAATGTAATTCTAGCAGGAAAGTAAATTGAAACCTATTGTGTGCTTTAAGACACATATTTTTGGCAATTCGGGCAGCTTTATCAACAAATGCATGGTGTATATATTATTATTATATATTAATAGTAATATTGTTCATATGTTCAGATACTTATAAATATTAAAACTCTTGTGATCAGTAATTTATTGATGATGTATCAGATCTGTCTTCTGGTCCCCTGGCTTGACTGTAGGAGGGCTCATCAGCTATGCAAATATAATGTTTGTTCTACAATATTTGGCCTACCTGGATGATATTTTGATCCAATATAGAGATAGGTTTGTGGAAGAAGTTACTGTCATAATTTGAGGCTTGCGGAATATGCAAAGTTGTCTGATATTTTGTATATATTTGTATACTTCCTTTCAAACACAAATAAAAGATGGAGCCATTTCTCTCCCATATTTGGCAACGGGAATTCCTGGATGGGAGGCTACAATAGAAATAAGTTGGCAATATGTTATAAAGTACGTCAATCTTATTAAAAAAAATCAAATTTAAAAAAATAATAAAAAAATTGATGACACCACTTTTTATTTATGATTTAGTTAGCTGTTGTTACTTTATGCTTCACACAGTTTATCCTATGTATCTACAGGGTGTACCAGGTAAATTGGGAATTTCAACAATGGTATTTTAACTGAAATTTTTTGCAAGTAAAAATTAAAATATCCGAATGAAATTTGACACAGTAGTAGATAAAAGGATATAGTTTTTATTTATTCAATGTAGTTTCCATTATTATCTACAACAGTCTCGAGGCGAGTGCGGAATGAAGCACAGGCCTTGGCGACGATGACCTTGTCCATTTGGGTCATCACCGTGTGAACTGCTTTCTTGACAGACTGGATGGTGGTATGAGGAGCTTTGTTGACATCTCTCTCAACAACGCCCCATACATAGTAGTCGAGGGAATTGCAATCTGGAGAATTAGGGGGCCAAATATCAGGACCCCAGTGACTAGGGACGTTAAGTGTCAGCCACGATTGTGTCTTTTTTGCCTTATGGGCTGGAGCTGAGTCCTGTTGGAAGACATACTTCCTTCCTGCGGCCACCATGTCCATCCAAGGCTTCACAACGGTCTCCAGAACATTGATGTAGGTGTCAGCGTTCATCCTAAGGCCCTTCTCAAAGAAATGGGGAGGCATGACATCACCTTCACTGCTGATAACGCCAAGGACCATTACGGAGGCAGGAAATTTCGTGTGCATCACGACAGGTATCTCTGAGGGGTCTTTACAGATCCAGCGATCATTCCTGGGATTTACCTTTTGGTCCACGTCAAAGTTCTTTTCGTCAGAGAAGAACCTTAGCATGCCAAAAGAGTCGTGTTTCAGGTTGTTGAGGAGGGCAGCAGCCTTTCCTTTTCTGTTATTATTCATATTCTCAGTCAGCAACTGACCTTTCCGAAGGGCATAAGACTTGAGATCAAGGTCCTCATGGATAGTTCTGACAATTGTCATAGAGCCAA
The DNA here is from genome assembly GCA_030710605.1 of Cordylochernes scorpioides. Lineage (NCBI taxonomy): Eukaryota > Metazoa > Arthropoda > Arachnida > Pseudoscorpiones > Chernetidae > Cordylochernes > Cordylochernes scorpioides. The sequence goes on along the minus strand of CP092863.1, from coordinate 37,509,037 downwards.
CGTCCATTTCCTTGGCTATGGCCCTCATGCTCTTCCCAGGGTTTCCATCAATCTTCTCCTTGACATTTTTGACAAATTCTTCGCCTCTTACCCTGTCCGATCGACGCGAGTGCTTTTTCCTTGTAGCTATCCCCTCTTTGTTACTGTCGGCCTCATCAAACTGCTTCTTGACACGATAAATAGTGGTTTTGGGCAACTTAAGAAAATCCACTATCTCTTTGGGGCTCCTTCCAGCGCGCAGAGCAACGATGATGGCAGCTCGATTTTCAAATTCTCGGTTACTCTTCATCACTACACTGCGCACACATGTACTGTTGCATTTTACATGAATATGGCTACGTAATAAAAAAAAAACAAGTTTTTAATCTCAAGTAGTTTTTGTTTTATGGACTGTCAAAGTTAGTCCCAATTTACCTGGTACACCCTGTATATTAAGTTTTTTTACCATATATTTTATAAGAAATTTATATTAACAATTTGTATTATAATACCATATAATGTGGCTTATGATTATAAAACGACATTTGAAAATTATCCCACATGTGTTTCTTTTGAATGAAAAATCGCAAATTATTTTAAGGATAAATAACGATCATTTCTAACCTTAGGGATGAAGTATGAAAGGATGAATTGTGAAGAGTAATGATAAGCGGATCACTGGGTTTGATTCCCATCCCTGGACACTTTTATTTTTCCGTTTATCATTACTCTTCACAATTCATCCTTTCATACTTCATCCCTAAGGTTGGAAATAATCGTTATTTCTCCTTAAAATAATTTGTGATTTTTCATTCAAAAGAAACACATGCGGGATAATTTTCAAATGTGGTTTTACAATTTGTATTATGTCACTATTATATTACTACTGATAATATAATTTTGAATACAATATTGAGAATAAGGTTCACCAGGGAAGATCCCATGCCATACTGTATTTATAGAATGTTGGTGCTGTATCCCTTGTTTTTGGGAACTCCTATCCTTGGTTTGTCCCAGTGATTATTGTCTCTCTAGCAAGAGAGTAGTTTTTTTTATATAATGAGAAAAATGACAAGAGTGATAAAAAAAGATTCACTTTGAATTGAAAATTACCTTGTGTTTTTTTTTTTTTTTAATTGAAAAAGTTTATATATTTGATGTGCCATTGTTGTTGTTGGTACAACCACTTGAGATATGGCTTATCTGCCACTCCACCACCTCTCTCCCCCGGTACATCTCCTAGTTGACTGGACTTGTTGTTTTCTAACTGAACCTCCCTTCATTGCTGTTGTCACCCATCATATATTGGTGGTACAGTTAAACCTGTCTATAGTGCCCCCTCTTGGTACTCACCAAAATAGGGTGCTATAGAGAGGGGGTGCTATATACAGGTCACTTTTAATGTAAATCGCATCGTACTACGTAGTTAAAATCGGGCGCTATAGAGAGGGAGGCGGTATTTAGAGGGGGCGCTATAGACAGGTTTAACTGTATTGTTTCAGAGTAGGATTAAACTGCCATTTTATATTTCAAAAATTCTTATATGAAGGGTTTATATAACTTGAAAATTCTAACTATATTCAATAAAAAGAAAATTATTGTAGTTTTTTTATTTAAAATTTTCCCTGAATTAATTTCTGCAATTTCACATTTATATGTAAATAATTGATTCAATTACAGTAGAACACCTTTCTCTCTAAAGAACGACACCTAGTTGTAGAGCCAAAGTGTACTTTAACACTTTCGACCTGAGGGATGCGAATTCGCGTCCACCGGGATCTTGTCCCACACCTTCTTGTCTATCTATCAGTGGGTTGTCAGCTGACCCAATATACTTGTAAAACGTTGGCAAGGTCACAAATTTGCTTCCCTCGGTTCGAAAGTGTTAAAGAAAGGTGTCCTCTTACTAGAGACAACTAGTTAATAAAATGGGTAATTTTGACGATGAAAACTGTCCTTTGTATTGAAGGGTGGGTTCTCTAGTGGGAGTTATCTTCTATATTGACATGTACACCAGTTTGGTGTCAAAAAATCTGATGAAGAGTTTGTAGCTCAAGCCTTTTAATAACAAAAAGCTTTATTAAGACACCTTTTGGGGCCTTATTTAGCCTTTTAATAAATAGAATTTTATGATGAGGCACAATTTTTGGATTATTGATTAGAAACACAAGGTAATAAGACCAAATAGATATATATATGTGGGAACGGTGCGAATTACCTTTTGAAGTTGATGGGTCGAATTGATTGGTGATTGATTGAATTGATGGGCGCAGTCGTTGGCTGAAGTGATAAGGTATCCACAAGGGAAAATAACGAGGACACAGAGTTTTGGATTGGAAAAAGGCTAGCGATCTGGGGAGAAAAGGAGTTGAAGCTATTTGCTGAGTTGGCTATTAATTACGGTTGTTCACATTATTGAAGATGGGACTTGTCTGAGGGGTTGAGGAGATGGGATTGTCTCCAAACTGGTCTCCACCGCGGCGATCTCCTGACTGACTATACTTCGTTCCCGATTTAAGACGAAAGCTATTCCGGGCTCTCATTGGATGAATTTTCAGGGGTGCTCGATTCCCATTGGTTCCTAACTAATATTCCTATGCTCTCATTGGGTCTCGGCTAATTCTTTGTTCTTAGCTTGTTCTGACATGATCCAGGAAATCCTAGGTTCTTGAACCCAGTTTTATGAGTACCTGGATAATAAAACCTGCTAATGATTGCTTCCTCTTTGATGGCCTTTCTCTCCCAGATTTCTTAAGCCTTGTCTTTATTAAAATCTTTTAAAACATACATTGCATACATATTGGGGCGATTTTGCATCCAGTTATGTACAAATTATGACAGATGCGCCCCCTACATGCGAAGAATTCACGAAGGGGTTAGCCTGAGTGAGTTCTGTAAAGAGAAAAAATAATTTTGTGGGAAAATTAGTTGTGGTTATTGAGAGCCTATATACAAGCATTGGTGGTGGTATAAGAGATAAAAGAGACTGGTGTTAATGATATATAGCTTACGTATAATTAATAGAAATCAAAAATTTTTTAATTGTAAGACATCAAAATGAATGCTATGGTACATAGTGGGGAAAAAAAAAAGAAAAGCCAATGCGCCTAAACGATATTCTACTCGAGATGGGGAAGAAAATCGAGGGAATTCTATTAGGGCTTTTGAGAAATCAAAAATAAAATAAAAGTTGAAGAAAATCAAGTGAATGCTTTTGTTGCATGGTGAGAAAAAAGAAAAATGCCTAACCATATTCTACTCGAGATGGGGAAGAAAATCGAGGGAATTCTATTAGGTCTTTTGAGAAATCAAAAATAAAAAAATTTTTTTTTTGCTTATCCCTAGTACACGTGGTACAGGCCATGATAATCATGGTGGGTAGTTAGCGACTGCTTTTTACTGTAAGCGCACCACATGTCTACACATGTGAAAAGCAGTTTGACTTTGCACTTACAAATGCCAGAGCCCGGTTTGGTTACTTGCACTCGCTGGTGGGGTTGGACTTTTGCAAGAATCGGGGGCCATTGGAGCATTTTTTTTTTAAACAGAAAAAAGTGTCCAATGCGGGAATCGAACCCGGGTCCTAGTGGTCGAAAACCAAACGGTTTAACCAGCCTTCCACCGACCCCCAAAAATAAAATAAAAAGTTGAAAGAAATCAAAGTGAATGCTTTTGTTGCATGGTGAAAAAAGAAATGCCTAACCATATTCTACTCGAGATGGGGAAGAAAATCGAGGGAATTCTATTAGGTCTTTTGAGAAATCAAAAATAAAATAAGTTGGAAGAAATCAAAGTGAATGCTTGATGCATGGTAAAAAAGAAAAGAAAAATGCTTTGTTGCATGGTGAGAAAAAAAAAGAAATGCCTAACCATATTCTACTCGAGATGGGGAAGAAAATCGAGGGAGTTCTATTAGGTCTTTTGAGAAATCAAAAATAAAATAAAAGTTGAAAGAAATCAAAGTGAATGCTTTTGTTGCATGGTGAAAAAAAAGAAAAATGCCTAACCATATTCTGCTCGAGATTGGGAATGAAAATCGAGGGAATTCTATTAGAGCTTTTGAGAAATCAAAAATAAAATAAAAAGTTGAAAGAAAATCAAGTGAATGCTTTTGTTGCATGGTGAGAAAAAAAGACAAATGCCTAACCATATTCTGCTCGAGATTGGGAATGAAAATCGAGGGAATTCTATTAGGGTTTTTGAGAAATCAAAAATAAAATAAAAAGTTGAAAGAAATCAAAGTGAATGCTTTTGTTGCATGGTGAGAAAAAAAAAAGAAAAATGCCTAACCATATTCTACTCGAGATGGGGAAGAAAATCGAGGGAATTCTATTAGGTCTTTTGAGAAATCAAAAATAAAATAAAAAGTTGAAAGAAATCAAAGTGAATGCTTTGCGCATGGTGAAAAAAGAAAAGGTTTTTGTAAATCAATAAAAAAGTAAAATATCTAATTTTAAAAGAAAACCAGTGAGTTTTCGTTGATAAAAAATTGTTTAGTTATTGAATTATGAACAAGATAAAAGAAGTGGTTATATATAAATGGTAAATAATTGATTAAAATAAATGATAAGTATTGAATTAGGATAACATGGTAAATTTGATTAAGTATTTTGATTTTTAAACATAAGAGAATAATGTAAATGAATGATATAAGAAAAATGTATAGCGAGGTTCGCAAACTCGCTTTGTAATTAAAATTACAGTGCCAAAATCTATATCATGCTCGCAATCAACTCCTTATATACCTCGTAGATTTTTTGTCTTTGTGTTTGTGTTGTTTTCGAGATCTCAAGGCCGAATGTAGTATGTTAATATGTCCTGAGCCTTAATGCGTTCTAGGGATTTTTATGCATTTCCCTAGGGCACTTAAGTTATGCTCGCCCGATACCAACTTTTATATATCGGGTGTCAACACCGGAGTCAAAATCTTTGAATACAGGGTCCGAGGAGAGTCCCTCGATCCTTCTAAAATGGTTGTTCAATCTCTTCGGAAGAAACGCGAGCTCGAAAGCTTAGCTACCTAATTTTTCCTATCATTTAAGTGGTTATGTGCGTGTTTTGTTCATAATTAACCTTGAGACCTGCGTGTTGTGCATTGGTTGTGATTCTTTAGGTGTTTCCAAAATCCTAAAGTCTATTATGCTTAGTGTGGGTAAATGTAACAGCTTCTTGGAAGTCTTGGAAGAATAAAAATATAAAATAGAAATGTAAACTCATTGGGAATTGTCTGTAACGTATTAAGTTTTTTGTGAGAATGTAATTAAATGGTGTTTTCTGTAAAAGTCGATATGTAGGCTCAAACTGGAATCCCAAAGATGGGTGACGTTAAAATGTCCACAGCGCGCTGACCTCAATTTATAGCTGTCGGCCAAGAGGGGCCCTCAGTTCTCAATTACTTCCTCCCTCGTAACCTGAGACCGGAAACATGGCGGCGTCTTTACTTGTCGCGCGGGGGGAATATGACCGACATCCGTCCTCCTAATTGATTTTTTCACGGTGCCCTAATTGTCCTTCTAATTGAATTGGTGGGATTCTGCCTTACGTCTGCTTGGGGTGTCTTGTTTGCTGGCTGAGGCCCTTTAAGTTTGTCAAAATTTTCGGCGAGAATTTCCCATAGAATGTCTAGGAGTTCTACAATGGCTTGGCCCATAGGGAAGATGGCTTCATGGACGGAATTTCTTATATGGAAGATGGATTTTAAGACGGAATTTCCTATATGGAAGATGGATTTTAAGACGGAATTTCCTATATGGAAGACTGCTTCTTGCAGCTGGTAAAGTCGATGGACTGGAAGGGTATATGTTAGTATGTGAACGATGAATAAAAGTGGGGCGAGTCCATAGGGTAGAATCAAAAAACATATAATTAGATGAAAAATGGGATATTGGCACATCTTCTTCCATGTTTTGCCATGAATGGTGGCTCTGGGATATCTGGTTGGACTTCTATTGTTTGTGGTGGTTTTGGAACGGGGTGTGTTTGTGGTTGTCCTATGTCGTATTCCTTGTTACCGTGGGTGAATTGCGTAAATCATTTTTTGGACAAAATGGTAGGATCTAATTGACTGTCAGGTTCGTTGTCCGTCAGTTTGGTGGTCAAGGATTCTGTTGAAGAAATGTCGGGTGTAGGTGTTTTAAGTGGAAACGTGCAATCGTCTCTCTGTCTTAGATGGTGTAAATTTGTTATTGTTTGTATTGTGTGTGTGGTATGTTTTGTGTACGGGTTTAGTTTGTTTCTGTGGGCTGTATCGGTGTCTCTTTGTAGAGGTTGGTTGGATTCGCCGACACGTCTTGCGAATTGGCAGGTGGGACAGGTTTTTACCTGTTTTGCAATGTCTTGTGTCATGTTCTGCCAATAATACTGGGCAGAGATGAGTCGCCTCATCTTTGAGATGTCTGGATGGTTGTGTTGGATGTGTACTGTTTGTAGTAGTCTGTGAGTGGTTTTGGAACTATAATTTTAGTCACACCTTTTCGGGAAACGGTATGCAGTCCATTGTGATCCATGGTCAAGCTAGACTTTCCCGATGGGGAAGGCTGATGGCGCTTAATGAGGGAGGCGTCTAAAGAGCCACAGAACGGGTTACGAAGTATGGCGACCGTTTCATATTGTTGTACTCCATTTATGCTACGGACCTCATATTCGTATCTCGATAGCCTTAATCTCCATCGAAATAGTCTGCCTGACGGGTTTTTGATCTTTGTCAGCCACTGCAATGCGTGATGGTCAGAAAATATTGTAAATTTTCTGTCCATCAAACTGACACGGAAATTAACCACACTCTCCACAATTGCTAGGCATTGTAGTTTAGATATGGAGTAACTTCGTTCGTGTGCCCGCAGAGTGCGACTGAAATTTTGGACTGTGTAAATCTTCCCATCAGGGTAGACCTGTTTGAGGACGCCTGCGATGCCGAGTGTTGAGGTGTTACAATACACCTGGCATGGCAGACCTTCCTGGTAAAGGTGTAACGTGGGGTGTGTTGTAAGGCTTTCTTTTAGGCTAGTGAACGCTTTCTGGCATTCGTCATCCCAGACCCACATGATATCCCTTTTTAGAAGGTTGACAAGTGGCGTCCGCAAGCGGGCGTGGTCCGGAATGAACTTTTTGTCAGCGTTCACAGCGCTTAAGAAAGATCGCAATGTTTTGCGATTGTGTGGTTGTTTGGTGGCGTGGATTGTCTCTATGTTTCGTGTAGACGGGGTGGTTGTGTTGGCAGTGTTTGTGCATGTTTTTGTTTGGTGTTGTCGTCTGTTGGTGTGAGTGTCGCGCTTGTTGCGCTGGTTGTGCGTGTTACTGTTGTGTGACGACGTGTGGACACGTGTGTGTTTAATGTGAAAGTTGTCCTGTTGGATGGATACTGTCTGTGTATTGTTGTTGTGCGTATCGTGTTTGTTGCGATGTACACGTGCGTGAGGGTCGTGTGGTGACGTGTGGTCACGCGTGTGTTTAATGTTGTCCTGTTGGGGGGACGCAATTTGTGCATTGTCGTTGTGATTTGAAGCCATTGTGGCCTTGTGAGTTGAGGGCATATAGTAAAGGCAATTGGCCTTAGTGAAAAAGTTGTGTTGTGCGGGCGCGTGACTAGATTGGCATGTGGTTGATTGGGTTTTGACCACTGAATGCACGCAGTGGGTGCCATGTGCGGAAGGTTTGGATGTATTGTTGGTCTTTTGTGATATCGTTTGGCATTCCCAATATGTGCATTCATTGGGTACATGGTGAAAATGGTAGGTAGGGGTAGACAATGGGGCGCTAAGCTGGAATATAGTGCAGTTGTTAAAATCTATTGTTATTTTAAAATGATGGAGGGTATTTATGCTGAGAATTCCAAATGGCAGAGGTGCTTCCACCACGTGGAAATTCTCTTTTCTAGATATTTTACCTATTGTCAGAGGGGGAGGGTCAGTTTACCTATTGTTTTTACAAGACCATTTATAGCCTGTAGGTCTATAGACTGCCTTTTCAATTTTAAATTAGGAAGATTAGTTTTTAACATTTTATACAGATTATGGGGCACTATATTCAAACTTGCGCCTGTGTCAATTAAAAATGGGGTGGACAGTTCATGGGTTAAATGCAGTTTCAGCGTCAATCGCTTGACGAAAAGGGTTGGTGGTTGCCTTCCTACCTGCTGGTGGGTGACAGGCTTGTGTGGCTTGGACGTCTCCGGCATGGGGTGGCGGCGTGGGACGCCGGGCGTGCTGCTGGATTGGGACCGTTTGCACTGCCCTTGCACTCGTGGGTAGATTTCGGGCCATTTGCACAGCCCTTGCACTCGTGGGTAGATTTCGGGCCATTTGCACTGCCCTTGCGTTCGAGTGTCGAGCTTGTTGGGATGGTACAGTCCACCTACTTGGTTTTTTCTGGATACTGGTGTAGGGATCCGGCATGGTGGGTGAGGTGTCCTTGGGGTGGCGCGTCAGATCGCTCGGCCACGTGTCGGCGGCATCTCCGTCCGTCTTCCGGCCTGGGGTGGGGGCGTGGGCGGCGTCTGTCCCGCGGGCGGAGCTCCTGTCCTCGTCTCGTCGGGTAGACCTCACTCCTTGGAGGGCGACAGTCAACTGTACTATAATCGCCGTTAGGGTGCGTCGTGTCGTCTTTTTCCTTTTCTCCGCTATCTCGTCGCCGCTACTTTTCGCTACTTGGTCTCGTTTGTTTTCCATTTTATCCTGTCGACTCACTGTGGGATCGGTGCAAATTACCTTTTGAAGTTGATGGGTCGAATTGATTGGTGATTGATTGAATTGATGGGCGCAGTCATTGGCTGAAGTGATAAGGTATCCACAAGGGAAAATAACGAGGACACAGAGTTTTGGATTCAAAAAAGGCTAGCGATCTGGGGAGAAAAGGAGTTGAAGCTATTTGCTGAGTTGGCTATTAATTACGGTTGTTCACATTATTGAAGATGGGACTTATCTGAGGGGTTGAGGAGATGGGATTGGCTCCAAACTGGTCTCCACCGCGGCGATCTCCTGACTGACTATACTTCGTTCCCGATTTAAGACGAAAGCTATTCTGGGCTCTCATTGGATGAATTTTCAGGGGTGCTCGATTCCCATTGGTTCCTAACTAATATTCCTATGCTCTCATTGGGTCTCGGCTAATTCTTTGTTCTTAGCTTGTTCTGACATGATCCAGGAAATCCTAGGTTCTTGAACCCAGTTTTATGAGTACCTGGATAATAAAACCTGCTAATGATTGCTTCCTCTTTGATGGCCTTTCTCTCCCAGATTTCTTAAGCCTTGTCTTTATTAAAATCTTTTAAAACATACATTGCATACATATTGGGGCGATTTTGCATCCAGTTATGTACAAATTATGACATATATATATATTGTGTGATGTTTCCGTAATAGAGCCTTGTTGCCATCATCATACAAAAGTATTGAATGAGAAAATATATCACAGCATGTTGTCTTCTTCTTTCTTATCTCCACTCATTAGGGTATCAAGCTTGTAAAGCTTGAGACTTTTGTGGTGTCTGTCGAGGATGAGTAGAGCACATCAATGGATGAGTCAATACAGTCAATAATGGTGTTTTGGGGTTGCAGGTTGAGAATTGCACTTAGTACACAGCCTATTGTAAATAGTTACTGTTATCAAGTTTATAAATAAGATAGCAGATAAGAAGATAGTTTTCTATATGATATTTATTCTCAATTATATTTGTACAGATATGCTTTTAATTATATCTTTTAAAAAAGTTTTTTTTTTTTTTACTTCAAATTCTAAGAATAATATTTTAGGGTTCTTAGAAACCATCTTCTTCTTATCTGCTATCTTGTTTACACACTTGATAAAACATGGTTTGATATAAGGATTTGGTCTTGTTACCTTGTGTTTATGGTGTTATATATTTTCTCATTCAGTACTTTTGTCTGATGATGGTAACAACTCTGTTGCCAAAACGTCACACACTATTTATTTAGATTTGGTATTATTATCTTGTGTTTCTAATGATAAAATTAATAAAAAATGATCTTATTTCAGTTTAATTTTCTACTCTGAACCTAGTCATTTGTTATACCATGTTATCCTATTCTCTCACTATAATTTGTAATCTCAGTAGAACCAGTCAGTCCTGAGAAGAAATCAATTGTATGGGATACTGTAGAACAGTGATTCTCAACCAATGTGCCGCGGTAATTTTGTGTGCCGCGAAATTCTAAAAATGTGCCGCCGAATTTTAGTCATATGATTATGTTCACGTTTGTATTGGTTTTTCTTTTTTTCTTTTTCATTTTTTTACTTTTTAAAATAACGAAATTAGCAAATTGAATGTTAGAGATGTATATTACTTATATTTTGCATAGAAATATTGATACATAATTTGAATTTTCTTGCATTCAAGTTAGCAAAAGTGTGCCGCGAAATTCTAAAATTGTGCCGCCAAATTTTCAAATCTTTAAAATAATGCCGCAACAAAAAAAAGGTTGAGAATCACTGCTGTAGAATCTCTGGGTAGACCAGGAGTAGTTGGTCTCTCCTGGGAGGTTTAGAGACCTGTGTTGGGAGGTAGCCTGTACTTACTGCCACTTACTTGGGTGCCAGGTCTTGGTGCCAAATAAATATTTAATCTATCTCCCCCCCTCCTCTGTATACTACTATATACAATATTAACTAGTTGTCAACCAAACTTGGGCCGTTGTCTCCCCTGGTTTTGTGAGACTGTTACTTGAAGTGGTCTCCTCACCATCTGCAGAGTGCCAAGATGTTGGCTGACCCAGAGGTGTGTGTTGCAGTCTGGCTGAGTGTCATGCAGGACTTTGGGGAGGAGAAGAGGTCCTCTCTCAACAGCCAAGGTGGGTAGTGTCAATGGCTCTGATGAACAACAGGGGCGGTCGATCAATCACAGGATATGTTGTGACATCTATTATATCTGTCAGTGGTTCTGTGGTCAGTATTGACCCAATATACATGTGTTATTCTATGCAATCAAAGAAGACGAAAAAAAACCCTCCTGTCTATCATTAATCTGAAAAATAACCTGACATTAAAATTTGTAGAATCCACATAGGAGAATACATTAGAACAATCTCAAATGAGAATCTCAACCCCTAAAAATATCTTATCTCGCTTCTAAAGATGTACTATTATTGGAGGTTGTGTAGGTTCAAGTTAATTTAGACATATTACACAGAGGTAGGGTGGGGTGGATGTGCCACTGAAGGGAGTTTGTTATTGATCATCTCTTCCAGTGTTGTTTATTTTTATTGTGTTTCAGAGCCCAAGGTGGTTTTCTTTAAAGACAGAAAGCTGGAGGATGGTGAGTTGTTCTCTGCCAGGTGATTTACCCCCACATCATCCACTGTTCAGAAGCTCTCCTTAAGTTGCTAAAGTCAAACTGCTTTCAACATGTAGACATGTGGTGTACTTGCAGTAAAAACAGTTTATAATTGCTACTCACCGTTACTATCATGGCCTGTATGACAATGTGCACTATGGGGATAATAAAAATATATTTAAAATAATAATTTGTTGATTAGATATAAAATATTCTGTTACAATACAATTTTTTATCTATAAAATAAAGGTCAAAACTCCTCCCGTCAAAACTAGACACCATCTTTGACCATCACCACAAACTAGCAGCCTCAGGTCAGCGACAAAACCACCACACTAGCTTTGGTAAACTGAGAAGTGCCAGGACCATAGTTCCCAAGTGGGAACTTCTCAGTTTACCAAAGCTAGTGTTGTGGCTTTGTCACTTATCTGAGGCCGCTAGTTTGCGGCGATGGTCAATAAACGGCATCTAGTTTTGAGGTCTGTTTTGATGGGAGAGATGACCTTTATTTTCATAGATCAATATCCTCCCAACAAAATTTCCATGTATATTATATTTTTGTTATAGGAAATTTTACATTAAAAAGGGTTTCATTATAAGAGATCCAATTCTATATATATTTTCTCCCATTTACAAAGTATTTTTAGATAGAAGAGAGGCACACAATTGAAGCTACTCTATAAACATAATTTTAATATTTCAGAGAAGAATTGCTTTGACTGTTATGGCAATATTATACAAATGAGATTCCTCATGTCCCCGCTGTGTGAGCACAAGGGGTCAAATATTCAGTGAGCTCACATTAAAACAAAGCTTGTTCATCAGCTTTTATATATAATACAACCTGGCTATAACAATGGCACAAAGATTCTATGTTGCTATAACTGCACTTAAACAAATTATAATGTTATTACCAAGTTGCTTGTGATATAACGAAGTTCGACTGTACACTCATGAACAAAATTTAAGGAAGTTGAACCTTTTAGCATGTATATGCTATGTTCTGGGATGTTCTTTTTACCTATCATCCCAAGGGTGGTGAGGTTTGTGGCCACAATACGTTGTGTCTGCTTGTAAAGAAAGATGCAGGTTATTTGCATACCTTTAGGTAGTTTGAACCATTTTGCATATTATTAAATGCATATCTATATGTATGGTATCTGTATGGTGGGTGTTTCACAGTTTTAAGGCCATATGTTACATGGCTCTTGATTTTATTGGGCCACCTGCTTTTTTTAGGTACCCTTAAAATATTGGTCTCACCTATATTTTATGATTGTGCGGGAGGAGAACTAAAGCAGTGGTGTGTGCCGCCAGATAAATTTGTGCCCTTCAACCTGGAGGGATTCTGGGGCCAGCGCATGTTCCAGCAGCTTCAAAAACAGCAGCAGCCCTAGGACTTCTCATCTGTACATTTTATCTCCAACACCTCTCTTTCATTCTTTAGAACAAGTAGAGATCTCTCTCTCTCTTCACTTTTTACTTTCAACAAGGTGCTCTGTCTATACAAGCTAGATTTACTTTCTTTTATCTACCAGAAATGTGTTTTTAAACCTTTTTTTTTTTTTTTCTTGTCCTCTCTGATCATGTTCTCAAAGATTATATGCAATGGTATATTTGCATGTTGTCCTTTCTCCCTCCCCTCCCCCATCACCCTTTTATTATATGTAAATAGAAGAATCCCCCCCCCCCCCCTCTTTTACCTAACTTAGGACAACAAACTTTTTTAAATTTGTTTTGTGTTTTTTTTTTCTCTCTCTGGGTCAAATGAAGTGTTTAATTAATTCCATGTAGATAGTTTTTGTGTTTTCTTCGGACAAATTGATTCCTTCCTCCCTTCTTCCTGACATTTTTATATATAAGAAGACCAACAACAACAACCACCAAAAAAGTGAAAAAAAAAAAAGAGAAATTTCTTGCAAGCCTCTTTGTCATTATTTATTTTTATTCCCACTTGCTGCGGACTCCTTTAATGTTTTGGATCTCTGCTTCTTGGAGGTGGACCTCGGCTGTGGTTTCTGCCAGCTGCAACATGCACCGTGTTGGTGGTGGTGTCTGCTAATATGTGGAAGCATGGTGTATTCTGACACATTTAATATTCAAAACAATGTGCAATTACAAACTATATATATACACCTATAGATGGAAATAATTCCTGATTTCATATAAAGTCCTATTTAATGAGGATTGTGGTAGAGATAGAGAAATAGGTTAATTAATAATTTTAAAATGATGATTTGCTCTAAGGGAACTGGATTTCCCTGGTGATATCTATATATATATATATTATATTTGAAAGTATAAAACATGGTACATGTTGTTGTTTCTTATCCCCTTGTGTAAAGATTACACAAATTCCACGATTTCATGCTCCTCAAGCTGGAATGGCATAAAGGGGTGCAGCTTTCGTTGATCATGGCACCATGATCCAGGCACACTTTGGTGAAAGTCTGAATTTGCCTGTAGTTTGAGACCCTTCCTAACATCGAAGCAGACACCTTTGCTGCCGACTCCCCCATGAGTACAGACACAGCTCCTCCATATCCCTAGAGAGGGACCTTTGCTGAGGTCCATCAAACGGGACAGTTGAACTCAGGATTTTTAAAGAGGTCTTTCTAACAATGCTGCTGTTGGCCCGTGACTGCTTATTCGTCAGAGTTATTCTGCTTGTTTCGCAGCTGGCCTTCATATCTGAAGGTCGTTCCCCTATCCGCCACCTGGGGACACACCCTGTAGCAGTCGGCTCTGCTGAGGGAACTCTCTCGTATGCTTTTGTCTACTTCTGACATACCTGTAAGCTACTTATTGTCAACTTAGCACCATTTGATAGAGATGAATGTAAAGCTAAAGTTATTTGTAAGTGAACATGGTTAGTGTGGGGCAACAGTCTGACTACAGACAAGAAAACTTCCAAGTTTGAATCCTACCAGTTAGGGCTCTCTCTTGTATCCCATTCTTGTAACACAGCAGTCTATTTGAAAGTTCATCATCGCTAGAACATGTACTTCACTGAAAATGCCAGTTTTAACACCTAATGAACATCCTCTATTTCAATATCTGGTTATTTGAACAATTACATCACCCCAAGTCAATCATGATTGATGTTATCATTTTCAGGGAGTGTTTTTGCTGAAACTCTTGATACAATATTTTTTCACCTTTCTATGGGTTTTTTTTTTCAAAGATTTCAATGGGATGAGATAAATTTTTTTATTGGTTACCAGGTTTATAAATAATGCTGTGGAAGGCTGGTTAAACCGTTTGGTTTACGACCACTACGACTCGGGTTCGATCCCCGCATTGGACACTTTTTTCTGTTTAAAAAAAAAATGCTCCAATGGCCCCCCGATTCTAGCAAAAGTCCAACCCCACCAGCGAGTGCAAGTAACCAAACGGGGCTCTGGCACATTTGTAAGTGCAAAGTCTAACTGCTTTCACATGTGTAGACATGTGGGGCGCTTACAGTAAAAAGCAGTCGCTAACTACCCACCATGATTATCATGGCCTGTACCACGTGTACTAGGGATAAGAAAAAAATAAATAAATAAATAATGCTCACCAAAAAAAAATTGAGAAGCGTTTACACAGACTTATCATTTCTAGATGTTTCAGTAACTTACTGTCATCTTCCTCAGGGGAACGAGTTCTTGAATTCTATATATACAGTTTACTAAAAGGATTTACTTTAGAAAAGGGTGCATATAATTGGAAGCTAGAATTCCATAACCTATTCCCATGTAGAAGGAAGGTGAGTTGCCGACATGTCTGGAACAGTTGGTGTATTAGTTTTTAAACCAACTACACACACAAGCCAGCAAATATAATTTTTATATTAGATATGTGACTCTGCACACATTGGGAAATCCTTCTTCCTTTTAGACCATATGGAGTATGTGGGGTATAGATATATTAGGTTCAAATATTTTTAACACACATCCACACACCCCTATGTATGCACTATGTTCACTGGAATTCGTGTAATCTTTGCACAAGGGGATGAGAAACAACAACAACACTATGTTCACACTTCCAAGATGCCCCGTACTTGGTTTATTTGATTAACACAGGAATGATGATGCTGACTAAAGTATAGTTTCTAGAACTCACTTGAAACTACTTCAACATTTTATACAAATCAACTTTGCAATACAAAATTGCAATTCTCAACCTGCAACCCTAAAACACATTATTGACTCATCCATTTATGAGCTCTACTCTTCCCCGGCAGACACCATCAAAATTCTCAATCTTTACAAGCTTGATACTCTAATATGATTGAGTGGAGATAAGAAAGAAGAAGAAGATACAAATCAACTTTAAAAAAAAAATACTTACTGATTCTCTTTTTATGTATACTTAATCTTTGTTAAAACTTGGCGTCCCATTTGTGTGGATAATACTTGATAATAAAGCCTTTCTCTAAAGGGCAACACCTAATTGTGGAGCCAAATGTTCTTTAGATTAAAATTCCAAGCAATTATATTGTCAATGGGGTTGGAAGATATAATAAGACAAACAAAGAAACTGATTTGTTATAGAGGTGTCTGTTAGCAGGAGTGTCCACTTATGGAGGTACAATAGTAATTATTTTTAAAATACAAAATAGGTTCATTCATTAATTTTATCAGAGAATATAGATGTTATATAGAATTAATAAGATATATTTTCACCCACAGTATATTTAAATGAAGCAGCAGACCTAACAGTGTGCCACACTCAGAAACTTCTGTTCAAATCCTCAAGGATTGTTTGGTACTCCCATATGGATTGATTACTACAGAGCTCCGTCTGTGTGTGCAGGGATTCAAATGGGATACCTTGTAGAGCGCACCTAAAGTGCAAACAACTTTCTACACATCATGATTATCATGGATTTATTTATATGTATTAACTTGGGATATGTAAATCCATATATAGAACCATTTAGTGACAAGGTATTCCCAATCATGACTCCAAAAGAAATCCATACTAGACAACCTTCCGCCACATAACCCAGACCCTGGTAGTGTGATGGTAAATCAAAATATCCCCTCTTTAGATACATTGACCATCTTACCTTTTATCTTCAATGCTTAAATAAAGGAAATAAGACCTAATTCAAATAATTTATTAGTGTGTGACGTTTCGGCAACAACATTGTCACCATCATCAGACAAAAGAATTTAAAAAAAAATAAAATAATGTATAAATATAATCCAAATTGTGCTTTATCATCTTCAATGCTTGTTTAATAAAGTTGGAAAACTGCCATCCTCAATTCAGCTCTCCTAAAGATATTTTATTTCGCTAAATAATCTTTCCATTAAAATGCCTACTTTACTAAAAGTTTGAGAGGATTGTGACTTCTGGCAACTTTAGGAACAAAAAAATACAGAAGAACAATTTAGTTTTAGAAAAGGACATGACACATCAAATTCATTGAAAATGTACTTCAGGGCTTCAGCAATAAGTTTTTTTTTTATTTTTTGCTTATCCCTAGTACACGTGGTACAGGCCATGATAATCATGGTGGGTATAATTAGCGACTGCTTTTACTGTAAGCGCACCACATGTCTACACATGTGAAAAGCAGTTCGACTTTGCACTTACAAATGCCAGAGCCCCGTTTGGTTACTTGCACTCGCTGGTGGGGTTGGACTTTTGCAAGAATCGGGGGCCATTGGAGCATTTTTTTCTTTAAACAGAGAAAAGTGTCCAATGTGGGAATCGAACCCGGGTCCTAGTGGTCGAAAACCAAACGGTTTAACCAGCCTTCCACCGACCCCCCAGCAATAAGTGGGCTACTGGAGCTTTGCTTTCCAACATTGGAAGTATGGCATAAAAGATGGGACACAAATATAGAGCACTTGGGATAGTAGATTTTATTGACAAGATCTGAACACCAAAGAGAGTTAAACCTCTTCTATTGAGGTCTAGGGGACCAGGGTACATGCCCCATACACAAGGTAAAACCCGTGGCAGAGCTGACTGCTATAGGGCGCGTCCCCAGGTGGCGGATAGGGGAACGACCTTCAGATATGAAGGCCAGCTGCGAAACAAGCAGAATAACTCTGACAAATAAGCAGTCGCGGACCAACAGCAGCATTGTTAGAAGAGGAGTAGACCTCTTTAAAAATCCTGACTTCAACTGACCCGGTTGATAGACCTCAGCAAGGGTCCCACTCCAGGGTTACGGAGGAGCTGTGTCTGTACTCATGTTAGAGTCGGCAGCAAAGGCGTCTGCTTCCATGTTAGGAACGGCCTCAAACTACAGGCAAAGTCAGACTTTCACCAAAGTGTGCCTGGATCATGGTGCCATGATCAACGAAAGCTGCACCCCTATACCCCATTCCATGAGATCAGATGTTGATTTGCATGCTGCATCGCCCGTCGCGCAGAATAAACAGGGGCGCGTTCAGGACTTAGGTAGAGGGTTCTGTCCGATAAGTATAATACAGTCTCCACAAACTTCACACTTTGCAACTTCCAAGCAATTGAGCATTCTGCAGTGCAACATAAATGGATTGTGCTCAACAGCAACAAAAATAAAATTAGAAGAAATAATGGAAATAGCTGAAAAACAAAAGATACAAATTATAGCCCTACAGGAAACCAAATTAAATGAAAAGTACAATCTCAAATATAAAAACTACAATATCCTCAGAAAAGACAGAAATAAAGAAGGGGGTGGCCTTGCATTTTTAATCAAGAATTTGTACTATGAAGACATAGCCATTAATATTCCAAACACATCAGACCTCGAAGCCCAAGGTATCAAAGTCTACCTCAATCAAAATAAAACCATCAACATATTCAATATGTATCACCCACCAAACAATAAACTTATTGACGATGGAACAATGGCTCAATTTCTTACAGACAACACTATTATTGTAGGTGACCTTAATGCCAAACATCAACTATGGGGATGTTCCACGCCAAACCCAAGAGGCAAAATACTTTCAAACTTATTTGACGACAATGCCTTCATGTGCTTAAATGATGGGAATCCTACCCACCATTCCTACAGTTATAATACCGCACAAGCCCTTGATATAAGTTTCTCCAGTCCTGACATTTTCCACAAATGCAAATGGCAAATATTAAAAAGTATTGGAAGTGATCATTTGCCTATTTTGATAGAAATTAGCACCAAGACCAAAACCAGCTCAATTAAAGAAAAATTCTGGAACTTCAAAAAGGCTAATTGGAATCTTTACCAGAAAAACACCATTGAAGACTTTAGAAAAGCACCCACTAGGATAAAAGATCTGGAACAAAATTGGATATCTTTCAAAAACACCATTATTAAAGCAGCCAAAGTTTCAATACCAAGAGGTAATATTAAGAAATGGATTCCAAATTATACACACCAGGCAAAAGATATTCAAACACTTATAACTAAAAGAAATGAACTACAAAAAAAGTGCACCCAAAACCAAACCAATTGTAGAACTGAACTAAACATTGTGAATGCAAAAATAAAAAGATTATACGTAAATATGAAAAGGGAAAAATGGAAACAAACTTGTGAAAACCTGAACCCAAGAAACCCAAATACAAAACTTTGGCATTTGGCAAAACAAATTGACAGAGCCCAGCCACAAACTGAAAACACAAATATGATTAAGAATACGGATGGTACCCCAGCAACTAATGACAAAAATGCTGCTAATATTTTAGGTAATTCATATCAAATAAGTAGTAAAATCAAATTTGAAATAAAAGATAAGAAAGTTGAAAAAAAGGCCCGAAAGATTATCCATGACTGTAAAAACGTCACTAGCACTCATAATATTTTCCATGAAAAAATCAATATGAAAGAGCTAGATTATGCATTAGAAAACACTGACCTGAACAAGACTCCTGGGCCAGATGGAATCCATGGCCAAATGATATCAAACTTGGGCAAAAATGGCAAAGAAAAACTTCTTGATATTTTCAATAACTCCTGGAAAACTGGAAAATTGCCTCAAGACTGGAAAACTGCAACAATAATTCCTATTAAAAAACTTGACAAATCTGCTGATGACCCAAAAAACTACCGACCTATCTCCCTCACAAGTATTTGCTGCAAATTAATGGAAAAAATTATACTCAGACGACTCACCTACCACCTCGACACAAGAAATCTCTTACCAAAAGAACAATATGGATTTAGGAAAGGACATGGGACAATAGACCAACTCTTATTTTTCACACAAAAGGTAAAAGATGCACAAAACAGAAAACCAACTAACCACACAATAGCTGCTTTTTTAGACCTTACACAAGCTTTTGATAAGGTATGGAAAAACAAGTTAATTACAAAATTATACAAATATTTCAAAATTGATGGAAAAGCTATCACTTGGATAAATGATTTCCTTAAAAATAGATACATCAGGGTCAAATATAATGGCACTCTATCTAAAACCTTCAAATTGTACCAAGGATTACCACAAGGATCAGTCCTTAGCCCAACTCTCTTCACCCTATTTATTGCAGGCATAGAAGAAAAAATTTCACATAAAACCAATATTGGACTTTTCGCTGATGACATAATTCTATGGAGCAGCAATACTAACTGGAAAAAAGCTGAAAGAGATTTGAACAAGACTCTTTCCCACCTAGAAAAATTTGCTAATAAACATAAATTAGAATTTAACCCCCAAAAATCTGAAACCTGTCTTTTTACTACCGATAAGAAACTATACAAAATAAGACCAAAAATTATTCTGAAAGAACAACAATTGCAATATAATAAACATCCTAAATATCTTGGCTACACCCTGGATCCAGAAATTAACTCCAGTAAACATATTGAAGAAGTTATTAGAAAAGGAAGAGACCGACTAAAAATCCTGAAATATATTTCAGGAAGAGAGTGGGGAGCCGATGCAACCACACTAAAATTAACTTACACATCTCTAATTAGACCTATCCTGGAATATGGATATCAAATCTATGGTACAGCATCTGAAACAAATCTAAAATCACTGGAAAGGATACAACTAAGTGCAGCTAGAATTATTACAGGTCTTCGAAATACCTGCCCTAATGATATTGTACTTTACGAGGCAGACATTATGCCCTTAAAGGATAGAAGAAGCTACAATCTGCCAAAATATATAAACAACATCAAGAGTTATGGAAACAAACACAGAACTTCCAAGTACATACTTAATTGGGAATCCAATTTAAGACTCAAAAAAGAAGGCCCTCTACACCTGGCCAAAAGAAATGAATTCTTAAAATATAAAGTGGAAAAAAATTATTTAGCAGAAAAAATTTCTCCATGCAAACCACTACAAAATGTTATTTTTAATGCCACTTTAAATGAACCCACCAACAAACAATACCAAAATCCAGAATACTTAAAACAATTATCATTAGAAATAATTAATAACATTCCTAAAAATGCAATAACTATCTATACCGATGGTAGCAGAGACGAGCTAGGACACACTGGCAGTGGCTGTCTCATCAAAACCACAAATGGCATTGAGAAAATGAACAGAAGAAACCCAGATTTTTGCTCAGTCTTCAGATCAGAACTTATAGCCATCTATGAAGCCTTAAAATCCATCAGAAATACTAATTATCAAAATATCTGGATTCTTACTGATAGTAGAAGTGCCATACAACACTTGAGTCACACAGGGGAACTCAGAGACAAAGTAAGCAGGAACATAATTGGTTATCTCCAAAAACTCTCAAAAACCTCAAAAATTCACCTTCAATGGATACCCTCACACGTTGGCATTGAAGGCAATGAAGCTGCTGATGTGCTAGCGAAAAAAGGCACAAAAGAACCCTTGCCACAGAAAAATAAACTTACTTTTAAAGAAATAGAAACAATAGCCAAAACAAAAATAAACAAGAACTGGAGGATCCCACCTAAGCACAGTTGGTACAGTGGAGTGAACCCAGGAGAAGCTCTGAAGATCAGAAATAGACAGCATCAAACAACACTAACAAGATTTAGAACAGGCCATCTCAAGCCATTGAAGATAGAAAATAATAACAAAATTTATCCCACTTGCCCAAAATGTAGTTTGGTACCTGCAGCTCCAGAACACATTTTGGCTTGCATTAGATGCACTAAACAGGACCTTTGGGAGAGGCCGCTGCTCATCATAAAACAGCTCGAGGAGCATGAACTCATGGAATTCGTGTAATCTTTACACAAGGGGATAAGAAACAACAACAAGGTAAAAGCCTATTATATTATGATAATGTACAATTTGGGTTAAATATTAGAAACACAAGGTAATAAAGACCAAATAAACAAATTGTGTATGAGGTTTTGGTAACTTCGTTGTTACTGGAACGTCACACACAATTTATTTATTTGGTCCCTTGTGTTACTTATTATTTATTTACTTAACACCCAGAGGTTCCTGAAGCCTATAAATGTCTCCAACTACCCGGGTCAACATTCAGACCCAAGTTTATGTGTTTTATTTACAAGACAAGTCTCTGATTCACATGAGGTAGTCCTAACCTGATATATTTGTTGGATTTTTTTTTCATTTTTTTGCTGGGACCTTAAAAAATAAGTCATTTTTCAATGGCTAAAAAAGATTAGCAGGTAACAGGCTGTATCGGCAAGTTTTTGTAGGTGGTCAGCAATTTGGTACCACCAGTTTATCAAGCCTGAGTCTAATTTTAAAGGCTTCTTTTTAGTCTAACACTGCTTGGGTTAATATAATAGGAAACTTTCTAAAAGAAATGCAAATATTATGATAAGGTACAATTTGTTTTATAGATTAGCAGGATAAGAAGGTGTTTTTTAAAAATCTTTCATAGGAAAGATATATACATGCTAATACACATGCTAAAGGCCATGTTTTTCATGTTGTTGTTGTTTCTTATCCCCTTGTGTAAAGAATACATGAATTCCATGAGTTCATGCTCCTCGAGCTGTTTTATGATGAGCAGCGGCCTCTCCTAAAGGTCCTGTTTAGTGCATCTAATGAGACAGCCACTGCCAGTGTGTCCCAACTTATCTCTGCTACCATCGGTATAGATAGTTATTGCATTTTTAGGAATGTTATTAATTATTTCTAATGATAATTGTTTTAAGTATTCTGGATTTTGGTATTGTTTGTTGGTGGGTTCATTTAAAGAGGCATTAAAAATAACATTTTGTAGTGGTTCGCATGGAGAAATTTTTTCTGCTAAATAATTTTTTTCCACTTTATATTTTAAAAATCCATTTCTTTTGGCCAGGTGTAGAGGGTCTTCTTTTTTGAGTCTTAAATTGGATTCCCAATCATGGTGGGTAGTAGTTAGAGGCTCCTTTTACAACACTGTTACCGAAATGTCACATGCTATTTGGATTTGGTCTTATTATTACCTTGTTTTTTTAAATCAGTAATCCAAATTGTACCTTATTGTAAATACTGGGATGGTATTATAGACAGATACCACTTTATTAGTTGCTCCTACAGAACTGTATAACACACCACAGTTTGAGACTTTACAATTATGGTGTTATAACCAAGTTTCTGTTATAACAAGGTTCCAAACACAAGGTAATAAGACCAAATAAATAAATAGTGTGTGACATTTCGGTAACAGCGTTGTTACCATCTTCAGACAAAAGTACTGAATGAGAAATTTTACCACAACATGTTTTAAAACATATTAACTATTAACATAAACACTAATTAAAACATGCTGTGGTAATTTGGTCATTCAGTACTTTTGTCTGAAGATGGTAACAACGCTTTTACCGAAATGTCACACACTGTTTATTTATTTGAATCTTATTGGTCTTATTACCTTGTAATCCAAATTGTGCCTTATCAACAAGGTTCCAGTGTTTTCAGCCAACATTGTGGTGTGCCTATTTACTCACCATGTCAAGAAGAATTTCAACTTTTAACCGTAAGAAATTGTTTTGCTCCGTAAGTTTCTGGTTTTGTTTGCGGAGTTGGGAGAGTTCTTTTTGATTGGTTCCTTCCTTGGTTTCTGCCACAAACAGGGACAGACGGTATTATATACAGTATAAAACTAAACTGCTGTTTCAGTATACTTGAGAGAGCATCTGTGCTTAAATAAAATAATAAAAATTGATCATGATGTAAACAGCCAGCATTTAATACTCGCTGAAGATACACATGGATAGTTCCACACTCAACTAATGATAAGCCAAGATCCTACAACCCATACAGCTAACCTGCATGAAACCTGGCTGGCATTCATTGTTGGTATATAGATGGCCCAATTTACAATTAATTAACATTCATTATAATACAAGAAAATAAGACCTAATCCAAATAATTTAATAGTGTGTGACCTTTCAGCAACAGAATTGTCTTCACCATCATCAGACAAAAGAATAAAATTTCATTCTTTTGTCTGATGATGGAGACAATGCTGTTGCTGAAAAATCACACACTATTAAATTATTTGGATTAGGTCTTATTTTCTTGTCTTATAATCCAAATTGTGTTTTATCATTACATTCATTATATATAATGGTGACCCTTAACATATCTTGGTCAAATTTTTATTTTCTGTTTCACCTGTAAGATCATATGAAGGTAAGCCAAAACTTTGGCACATAAATCCCAGCTCTTCAAATATTTCACTACAGGAGAGTTTCCAATGAGAGACTGTTTAAAACAACGTAAAGATAGAGGCTGCCTGGCCGGCATTCATAGTTTTTGAAAATAAAGATACTTTGGCCATTAAATCTTTTTTTTCAAGAAATATGTTTAAAACATGGCTAAAACCGGTCTTTCATCTGTTTCAGTTGTGAAAGACTCCTAATGACATGACAGTCTCCAATGAAAGACCCAGGAGAGAGAGGTTTTAGCCATGTTTCTGTCATAGGAGACTACTGTATTAGACTATTGAGAGAAGACCAGAGCTTTCTAAAAAGAAGGAGAATACAGATTTCCCCAGAGATTCAAGAAAATAAGACCTAATCCAATCTTGTATCTATAATCCAAATTGTGCTTTATCCTTCCCCAGATTTCCCCAGAGATTATTTAAAGGAAAGGAAATAAAACCAATCCTGGTGATTTCATGAAAATAAGTCCATCCTGAAAAAAAAACTTTTTCTATGTTGGTTACAAAGGGAGTAGTTATGTGAAATCTGATTTATTTTGTAGATTTCTCCCCATAGTTTGCTATACATGTATTATATATGTCTTCAAATTTATATAACCCATTATGTAATTAAACTCTTACTAAATTTTATTCATTAAAAATTTCTAATCAATTCTCTTTCTAATTCCCATCTTTAATTCTATCAATATGAATTCAAAGGGAATTAATCAGGATATTTGAAAAATTGTTCAATTTTGTATTTTTAGAGGTTATATTGAAAAAGTTTTTATTTGTTTCAATTTTTTAATCTATAAAAAAAGAGGTTCTAAATAACTACATAATTTCTTTAGTTGTTATACAAATATATTATTTTTTTAGATAAAATGACTAAAATATGGGCAAATTGATGGATGAATTTAGGTAATACAATGAATACAATCAGAAATGGATAATTAAATGCCGCTAATGGACTGGGCATAATATAGATAAAAATTGATTGTTGAAAATCAAATTTGTTTTGTCAAGTAAAATTTAACTTTCTATAAGTAGATTTTAAAAACTTTTATTAAATGTATTTTATATAAAATATGTTATTACCACATATCCAGTCCCCTTCGTCAAATGTCAACTTATGATTTCCGAGTTTGAATTTAATGTCACCATATTTCATTCCGAATTGTCTCTCAGTTTCTTCGGGATCAAATTGTCTATGAATATTTGATATTGTGGATGCTATTCTTGGACGAGGCTTCTTAGGCTTGAAAATGTCCTTAAATAAGGGCATTTTAAATTGATCGGAACTTTATTGAGCCTTGTTTACTAACAAAGCTTTGTTTACATCCATTCCTTTCGATCGGGACGAACAATCATTATTCTTTTGCACTATTATATGACTAAAATAATAATAATAGATTAATTTATTTTCTATCATGGAACCTGATTTAATAAAATATCCAAATTAGTGTCTTTTGTTATGCTTAAAATATGACAATTTAATATCAAAGTTTTTTTTCCTTGAAAATAAAGATACCTCGGCCAGTAAATCTTTTTATTACCTTGACGTTTCGACAAAAATCTTTTGTCCTCGTCAGGAGCAAACAAAAATTAAAACATTTGGCAAGGCGTTAAGAATCATTCTAAGGTTCCATATTATGAAAAAAATAGAAAATGCCTTTTAAAAAAATTAACGAGGACATTTTTTAAATTTTAAAAAGACGTTTTTGTTTTATTAAAGATATATTAAAATATTCGTGTATATGTAAAGGGTTTACACTTTCAATACAAAAATTTAAAGTTTATGTATAATTATGACTTTTTATGGTATAATATCAACATTTTGAAAAGGAGTAAAATTGGGTCCTCTTTCAAAACTTTTGCGTACTTTGCCAAGGTGTAACCTTACACAGATAGAAAATGACTAGTAGAGCTGACCACCGGAAAAAAACTGATGGATTTGCATCGCGAGCAAGAGTTTATAGAGAAGATTTAGTCTGGGAAGAAGGGAAGGAAAAGTTTGTGGGATCCCTCATTTCAAATGAGATTTTGGAGGTGTGAAATATATGCTAAACTGGGCAATATCATTTGAGAAAAGTACTTGAATATGTCTGTAAATTTTGAACTTTTCAGTACAATGCAAGGTCACATTTATCTTATTCCTCAACAGTCATTGGATTGCTTTCTCGATAAAGTGGCATAAAAATAAAATTGTATAAAATTTAATAATATTATTATGCAATGTATAGTTTACTTTAAGGATTTACATAATAGTTTTATATATTATTCATTGAGTTGAGAAACGAAAAATTATGCGTATTTATAATGGGAAATTTTGCATTGCAGTAAGAGTATTTTAGATAAGAGCATGTCTTTGGAGAGTATTATGCTTGCATTCCGAGGTATTACTGTAAATATAAAAACAGCAATGTATGCATAGGCCCCAAACTTTTTCAAATCAAAATAAAATATATTTCGTTAAAAGAGTAAAAATGCACAGGAAGATCAATAAATTTCATTTAAATTCATCAAATTGTAAATAAATATTGTTTGAAAACATCATATATAATATTTATTATTAAAAACACAAAAAAATATATAGCCATCGAAACAAAAAAAAAAGAAGTAAAAAACAATTAATTCGTTTATATAAAAATATAATTTCCCACATAACTAAGGTAATATAAGATAAATACATCTTTGTTTGATTCAAAATAAGCTTTTTAATTATTTTATTATATAACATGTGTTTATATAGTGTTTAATGTATCAGAATGCTCCTTTGTTAATTTTTTTAAAATAATATATAAATTATTTACACCCTGAAGTTAGTTGTAGAGAGCTTTAATGCTAATTATAGAAAAAATAGCACAATAATTTACAGTATTAGACACACATAACATTATTTCATTGAGAAATATAATTAAAATATGATAGACAAGTTATTAAAACAACATCAATATTTAGCCTCACATAGAATCTAAACGTAAACAGAAACCATTGACAGATGGGTTCTGAAGATACATGCTTATTAGATGTTCTCTATGGGAAATTCATAGTACTGTATATCACTCACAAAATATTTCTTTATTTAACCCAACCAAATATTGGTTTTAAACCTATTTTAAGTGAAAGGTGTGGTCAGAAGGGTAATTTTATTAAATACATAACTTCCTCTTCTTCTTCTTCTTTCTTAACTCCACTCAATCATATTAGGATATCAAGTTGTGACCCTTGATGGTGTCTGTTTGACAACCATCATGACTGGGTGAAGTAGAATGTGTCTGCCTTTGTCATTAAGATTGGGAGCACTACTCAGTGGCAGGCCGACTTAGCTCCAAAAGAAATGGCCGCCTCTGACATGAGGAACAGATGCCATGTGCAGCTTCTCCTAACATGGAGTACAAATGCTGTTCATCCTGTATCCCTGGATCAGGAGCCCTTAGAGGGTACTATCAGGCGGGCCAGCTGAATCCAGGTTTTTTAGTGAGCTTGTTACTGCTCCCCCTCCTCCTTTTTCATACGGGCTTGGGACCGGCAAGGGCGGAGTACATAACTTCCTCAATCACTTTAGTAATTAAAAGAAAACAAGACCTAATCCAAATAATTTATTAGTGTGTGACGTTTCGGCAACAACATTGTCACCATCATCAGACAAATCAGTCTGATGATGGTGACAATGTTGTTGCCGAAACGTCACACACTAATAAATTATTTGGATTAGGTCTTGTTTTCTTTTATTATAATCTATAATCCAAATTGTGCTTTATCACACTTTAGTAATTATATTCATGTTTGATAAAAGAGCGAGACAATTAATTTATTGATATCCAGTCAACAATTTTTAAAAAAAGTCAACATTTGAAAATTAAAAATTATTTCCACCAGACTGAAGGAATGTCTTGGATTCGTTAGCTTCACAAGCCACCTTGAATTCAGTCAGCTTCTGACTTAGATAGCAGTTGCTGTCTCCAACACTCACAACTGCACGGTCGAGGAATCTTCAGAGAATGATCTTCTCTTCAGGTGTAAGGTTGACGAGGATATCTTCCCTGTCCAGGCTGTATAAAACCACCCATTCCATCATGAGTCTGTCTAAACCCAGGGGGTGCGAACAGGAGTCAGGGGCTAGTCTGTCAAACAGATCCTCTACCTGTGGTTTAGTAGTCTGAGGAAACTGCTTGGTTTGGGGCTTGCTGGAAGATTTCATAGCACTGGTGGAGTGTGCAGAATTGGGTCTTTTTTTCTTTTTGAGCTGATGGTGTAGAGGATATCAGCACTGGGACAGCTTCTAGCGCAGGGTGGTTGAATGCTGCAGGTGGAGGTGCAGTGGTTATGGGAGCAGGCGCAGGGGTCTTGTTCCTTTTATGGCCCATCTGGTATCACTTGTAGCAACAGAAGCCGTACTCGAAGTAGGTCAAGGCAGATCTGTCCTTGGCAGCCACAATGATCTTCTTTGGATGATCCGTGATATTTTTACCCTTGTTGATGAAGATGAGGCTGTCTTTTTCAGGTCTAGCCAGGTGTAGCCACCGGAGGTGTTCACTGCAGGGGAGTTGGAGACCACCTGGCAGTAAGGTCTCAGTGTTTTGACAATGTCTGCATCTTCAATGATGTATGACAGGTTGCTGATGGTAATTATTTTGGCCTTTTTCTGGAAGGGTAGGGCCTTGAGAGAACCCCGTTAATTAAAAGTCCATTCTCAATGATGGTCTCTGCCATTTCATGCCGCTCCCGATTAACCAGGACTTGCCCGGAAACCTTCCCAAGCTGAACAATGCAGCCTCTGCCCAATTTGTTCTCAAGGGCTTTGATGTAGTCTACTGAAGGAACTCCGGAGCATATTCCAGGTATAGCATCTAGTCAAAGGTCCCAGATATGATAATTCTTCGGCACTACTCGAGAGTTTGCTTCGCTGACATTTTGTCAACAAAATGTCGCTTATAATTTCACCTATTTGAATTTGTTACCTTGTAGTTTTTTTTAAATAACCAAATTGTGTACCATATCATTTATCATTTTCTGTAAACTCGATAATGGTGTTTGATCCAATGGCATCTCTGCAAAGAATATGTTCAGAATAGAGAGAGATGAGTCTTTTGGAGGAGGACTACTGTCCAACAAAGATTTCTGAAATGATAAGATACAATTTGGATTAGAAACAAAAGGTAACAAGACTAAATCTAAATTAGTGGAATGTTTGTGAAATGGCATAATATTTATTTTTCTTCAGAAAAGACTGCGCACCAGCTAGATTTAATCCCAAGTTGTCAAAAAAATCACCAGTTTGTGCCATTCTTCCATCAAATGGCTTCTTTTGATATTCACCATTAATGTAAGGAAATAGGTCAATTTAGGAAATAAAAACAAATTAAATGGCTGCCTTTTCCTGTGTGCATGGCTGTCCTTTAATTATATGCTTTAAAAAGTTTGAAAAGTTAAAAAAAAAAAAAGCCAAATCGTGGCTATAGTGAACCAAAAGCTCTGTCCCATTGGGGTTCACTATAGAGGGATTTTACTGTACTTGCAATGGATAACTGTGTATTCGGCACAAATACCACAGAGTAGGGATATCTCATTTCCAATAAAATAAATTAAAAACCTTGAAATTGGAATTAATTTATCATTTCTCTATACAGTAAAACCCCTCTATAGTGAACCCCAATGGGACAGAGCTTTTGGTTCACTATAGCCACGGTTCACTATAGCCACGGTTTGGCCATTTTTTTTTACTTTTCAAAATTTTTAGACCGTGTAATTAAAGGACAGCCATACACACAAGAGGCTTCCTCTTAATAGTGGTCACTTTATTTTAATTCCCTTAATTGACCAATTTCCTTATATTAATACTAAATAATAATAGAAATCATTAGATGATAGGTTCTTCTTATCATTAACATACATGTACCTCTATGTCTAAATTAAAAATCAAGACAAATCCTAGGCAAAGTTTTATTAAATACTAGCGGACCCGGCCACGCCTTGCTGTGGCTAAATTGTAATATGTTAAATTAACATTATACTAAACTTCAGTACAGTAAAGTCAATATTCACTTATAAAGATAAAAATGTTTTAGCAGATCTAAAGCCCTACGGGATTGAGAATGGAACGTTACGCTAAAATTTGAAAGTGATTTTTATATATATAGATAATATAGCCCTTCATTATAATCATTGATTATAATCACTGCATTAATAAATGTCAGTGAACTCGTTTATATGTATTGTTTTTTGTTTTCGAGATATTCTAATAGAACGTTCTCACATTTTCTGTAAAATATTTATATATGCACAAACACAGAATATAATCACTACGTCTTAATTTCGCTATATTTATTGCTATAAATATTATTCTAAAATAATTCGCCAGAAATCGTCCTGATAGTATACTACACAGCGAACCCGGCCACGCGTTGCAGTGGCTAAATTGTAATATGTTGAATTAACATTATACTAAACTATTCAGTACAGTAAAGTTAATATTCACTAATAAAGATAAAAATGTTTTAGCCGATCTAAAGCCCAACGGGATTGAGAATGGAACGTTACGTTAATATTTGAAAGTGATTTTTATATATATAGACAATATAGCCCTTCATTGTAATCATTGATTATAATCACTGCATTAATAAATGTCAGTCTTCCCAGTATTCTTTTACCTATGTATGGATATTTTGGTTTGAATTAGTGAACTACTGCGAATTTGTAGACGAATGACCCGGGCAACGCCCGGGTTTACACGATTAAATGTATATTACATATGGAAGATGGACGTAGTTCCCGGAGGGCACCCGCGAGGTCACTCTGCCCCCGCGCAACTGTCCAACCGGGAGCGCCCCGCGCCGTCAAAATCGTCACGCTTTCTAGAGGGCGCTGCTCGGCCGTCAGCCGGGAGATCTCATTTACTCGGCGGGGGGGGCAGGGAGGTCACGTGCTGCGCTGGCAGCCAATCGTCGCGCGCGAGTGAATTTACGTTTTATTGTAAATAAAAATGCAACGAAAGGTTATTTCTAAACAGTAATTAGCCAGAAACCATCCCGGTAGTATACTAAACATCTTCCCAAAGTTTCATCACGATTGGTTGAGCGATGTAGAAGATTATCACTGACAAACGGACGGACCAACAAACATCCATTTTTATATATATAGATATATTCAAAGATATGAAATGATTTTAAAACATCATTATCACATTATATAATACAATTTTTACTTGAAAAAATGGCTCTAATACTTTGTTGTTTCAAAGCATTCTTCCAAGCATTGCACCATTCAAATAAAGTTAGTGTTTTTCTTCCATTTCATGTTTCCCCATATTCTTCTAGATCTAGATTTCATTTTTTTTTTAACCTGTCATGCAAAACATTGCTGACTTTAAAATCACCATAGTTAATGGCATAAAAATAATTTTTGTTTCATCACGGGACTGTTTATTTGGACTTTTTTTTTTTTTTTAGCCTTAAAACGTACGATCGCGATGGCGGCAAAAGTTGAGGTTGATTCCCCTTTGTAACAATTTTTAATAACTTTATATTTCATCTTTTATAATAGAAAAGTTATATTCTCTTATTTTAATATGTTCTTAACATTTTGCCTATGTTGTTTCACTTTGAAAAGTTCTGAAAATGGCCTTTTTTTTATTTAAGAAATAACGCTTTTGTTTTTAAAATGCCTTTGTTTTCTTCATTTTGGAAGCCATTTGCATTTTTTATATTTCAAATTTAATTGATGCAAAGATATTCTATCTAATAAAAAGTATAATGTGTAAAAATTTATACAACATACAGCAAAAATAAAGTGCAAAAATCAAACAAACAATGCCGCTAAATTTATTGTTTTGAAATCGCGATCCGCAAGCTGAAACATGCTCAAAATTTGGTTGTTTTAATTTTTTTTTTTAATTACAATTCTAAGTTCGTTATAAGCATATTATTTTTAATATATTTTATCATTTTGGGACCCAAAATAGGTTCGTTATAGGGGTAGTTCGTTATTCTAAAAATCGCAAAGTTCGTTATAACGATGGTATTTTCAATGGAATGGAATTGGGAATCGGCGTGGGTTCGTTATAAGGGAAGGTTCGTTATATCCAGGGTTCGTATTAGCGGGGTTTTACTGTATAAAAGTGTAAAATGATGGGTCAAAATGTATGGATGTCTAGTTTTAAGTTTGTGATAAGTAAATGAAGCACATTGTGGTGAACATGGTGAGACATATCCAGTTGGATGTATCAGTTTATGAAGATATTCCAGGGTTAAATCTCATGGCAGTAGTTTCACTGGAGCATTAGTGAAAGTTATAACTTATCTAATAATAGATACAAGAAAATAAGATCTAATCCAAATAATTTAATAGTGTGTGGCATTTCGGCAACAGCATTGTTACCATCATCAGACAAAAAGCTATTAAATTATCTGGATTAGGTCTTATTTTCTTGTATCTATAATCAATAATCCAAATTGTGCTTTATCGTTATTTAATAATAATATATATGGGAATGTTGGAGCATCCATCCTCTACTTAGTCCACAAGTCCTGATAAATGTGCTGGCCATTAAAGAAAGCCTCTTGTAAAATTGAGAAGGGCCCATTCAAATCACTGGTTGTCATACAGAACCAACTATGGGTGAATAAATGTATAGGAGTTGTAATGGAATTTTATAGAAAACTTGTATTACAATAATTGATTTTATTCTTCCTCTGCCATTACAGATGATCAATCGAGATCAGGAAGATTTTAAAGAGGATTAAAGATGGTCATTTCCAGTATCTCAGGTTGTTGGTCCCTTTAAAGTGAGCTTGTAGGAGGCCAGGTATATGATCAGAGAGGGGGATGGTATTGAAGATGGTCATTTACAGTATCTCAGGTTGTTGATCCCTTTGAAGTGAGCTTGTAGGAGGCCAGGTATATGATCAGAGAGGGGGGTGGTATTGAAGAGGATTGAAGATGGCCATTTCCAGTATCTCAGGTTGGTGGTCCCTTTAAAGTGAGCTTGTAGGAGGCCAGGTATATGATCAGAGAGGGGGATGGTATTGAAGAGGATTGAAGATGGTCATTTCCAGTATCTCAGGTTGTTGGTCCCTTTGAAGTGAGCTTGTAGGAGGCCAGGTATATGATCAGAGAGGGGGATGGTATTGAAGAGGATTGAGGATGGCCATTTCCAGTATCTCAGGTTGTTGGTCCCTTTAAAGTGAGCTTGTAGGAGGCCAGGTATATGACCAGAGAGGGGGATGGTATTGAAGAGGATTGAAAACGGCCATTTCCAGTATCTTGGTTCGATCCCATTGAAGCCAGCTTGTAGGATGCCAGGTACATTCTGAGAGAAAGGAGCAGGGGTTTCTATTTCCAGCCGACAACAGAAATATGATTTAGGGCTCAGATGGTTGAGTGTTGGTTCAAGAAATTTTGTTTTAAATCCAAGAGATATCTTGTGGATGTCAACAGGCTGGATGTAAGAAGTCTTCAGCTGGAGGATCAAGGTTCGCTGATATCAAGGAATGAGCTTTTATTCCATGAGGCTCATTGATCTGAGCAAATGATGAGTAGGATATTCTCCATCATTAGAACAATTCCTTCTTGGGATTCCCTACAGGAGATTTGAAGGTTTCCAACAGGCAGGGATAAGACTTCAGTTTTAAATGATCAGAGGACTTCAAGGGACCCAAGGAGCATCATGAGTGCCTGGCATCAGGAAGGGATCATGGCCATCCGAACTGTGTTGAGACAGACTAGTGAAAGAGATGAAATGCCCAAAGACGGTTTTTCTAGACCATGTCTAACTCATTTCAGGTTATAATTCTGCCAAGTTACTTAATGGTAGTGTATCCAACAATTATGCTTACTGCAACATTAGTTAACTCTGCTGTATTAGTAGTACCTAGGGTCAGATCCTGTACCACTCTCTATTCCAGATATTCAGAATTATATTGGAATATGCCACATTTTATATTATAGGATTGTCTCTTTCTGTATTGCCGGGCTTAGGGACCTGATAAAAAAAATTTTGAATAAGAAAAATGCCAATGGAAATAGAATTTTGATTTAAAAATGCCAATCTTAAAAGCCCTATAACCTTAAGGCCTTAAAGGTCCCTTAGCCTGGCAAAGCAAAATGAAACAATCCTACAAATAATATGTGGATATTCAATATAATCAGAATACCTGAAATAAAAAATGGCACAAGGCCAAACCAAAGGTGCAACGAATACAACAGCTTTAACCAACATTACAAATAAACATAAGAGTGGATACACCACTAAAAAGCAACAGGACAGAATTACAACCGTGAAATAAGCTAGGCATAGCCTAGGAAAAACGCGCCTAAGGACATCCATCTCCAACACTAGTCAAATCTCAACTGCAACAATGGACAATCCTTGGATACTTTGTTAACTCTTTTTTTTTTTTTTTATCCTTGAAGAATTATTATATTTTATATATATTTATATATATATACAGTAAAACCCCTCTATAGTGAACCCCAATGGGACAGAGCTTTTGGTTCACTATAGCCACGGTTTGGCCATTTTTTTTACTTTTCAAAATTTTTAGACCGTATAATTAAAGGACAACCATACACACTGGAAGAGGCTGCCTCTTAATAGTGGTCACTTTGTTTTAATTCCCTTAATTGACCAATTTCCTTATATTAATACTAAATAATAATAGAAATCATTAGATGATAGGTTCTTCTTATCATTAACATACATGTACCTTCAGCTACCTACATGCGAAATTTCATAATGTTTGATTCTGTAGATTTTGCGCAATGCGATAACAAACATCGATTTTGGATTTCATTTTTATAGATATAAGGATTAGTCAGAAAATGATGATGACGATATTGCTGTATCATGTAAGATTATCAGATACAAAATTATATCGGGAAAAATTCCAAAAAGCAGAGACCACGGGTGAAACCAGCTCATTATTTTGTACGCAGGGACAAAATTCTAACAGAAAAACATTCATTCGAGCAGAAAACAAAAGCCAGATCATCTTTCTATAAAAATATCGCTTCTCAGACACAAAGTTTGGAGCGGGACGTTTCACAAGAGTGACATCCACGCCGCCAATTTATAATTGTAACGAATAGTATTTAAATAAAAACATTTAATCGGGTAGAACCCGGGCGTTGCCCGGGTCATTCGGCTAGTGTTATATAAAAATAAAAACTATATAATATACAGGATTTGATTTCTGGCTCCTAGTTGTTCAAAATCAAGTGTTTACCAGCATGTGTCACAAGCTCCAGAAATATCTTGAAGATACAGTTAAACCTGTCTATAGCGCCCCCTATAAATAGCACCTTCCTCTCTATAGCGCCCAATTTTAAACATTAAAATGTAAACATTTTAAAGTGACTTGTCGATAGCACCCCCTCTCTATAGCACCCTATTTTGGTGAGTCCCAAGAGGGGGCGCTATAGACAGGTTTAACTGTACATTTAAAAATAAATACAATTTAGAGAGACAACCAATGTTGGAGCCAGTGTCAGTCAGCTCTGACATTTTATGCCGCAGGAATAGAACTAAATTAAACAAAGCACCAACCATAGTTCCATGTCCATTCTATGGTACAACCATCACCCCCATACGGCCATCAATAAATGCCATTTCATCTTTTGTTCTCCAATTCTCTTGTCATCGCCTAATTCCAGAGATCTTTATTCCATTCATTTTTTTCTTTTTCTATCTTTTCCTTCATTCTTCATGGGGTAGTATTCCTCTTTCTCCAGTATGGTCATTCTCCCAATAAACTTGTGGTCAGGTTACCCACACCTATTAAATTTGGTGATAAGGTGTCAATTAAAGTCCAACCTCTTTAATTAAACCCACAAAAAATCAATATTATTTTAATACTTACAGTTAAACCTGTCTACAGCGCCCCCCTCTAAATAGCGCCTCCCTCTCTATAGCACCCGATTTTAAATACATAGTATGATGCGATTTACATTAAAAGTGACCTATCTATAGCACCCCCTCTCTATAGCACCCTATTTTGGTGAGTCCCAAGAGGGGACGCTATAGACAGGTTTAACTGTATTATAATTCAAGCAATTTTTAAAATCCCAACCATTTCTTTTTCAATTTAACTCCTCTTTAATTCAACACCCACTCTAATTGAACAGCTTTCTGAATCCCAATTTAATTTGACCGGCATTAGTCCATCCCACACTTTAATTCAACACTTCTTTTTAAGTGTTGAAAACAGAATGACCATCAGAGAGGTACATATTGTTGCGATGGTGTTCTGGGGTGCCGCGAGGAAACATGGAGACAGCGGGAAATAAATGTTTATTTTGTTTATTTCACAACTGTCCACTGGACAAGTCGAGGAAAAATCTAATCTAATGGTTGCTAAGATGGAATTTATAATGGTGAAAAAATAAGAAACATGTAAAACAGGCGAACAAAGAAAATTAAAAGCATAAATGCAAATTAGGTTAGGCAAATTTACAATAATGGATAAAATAAAATGTACTTTCAAACTCTTCTTAACATTACTCTCCCCCTTGAAAAAGACTTGTCCTCAAGTCTGGGGTCCGGTACAGTTTCATTCTTGACACATGTACAATTTTCTTGCCTCTTCCCGTGACTTCTTTTACTTCATAATTTACTGGTGATGTCTTCCTAATTATCTTGAATGGTCCGATGTAATTTTTTTGTAGTTTGTCCGCTCTTCCAACTTTTCTTATCGGTGTCCAAATCAGTACTAGGTCGTCTGGTGAAAAGTTAACTTCTCTGCGATGTTTGTCGTATACTTGTTTGGATTTATCTTGCCGTGCCATTGTTCTAGCCATTGAAATCTTTTTTGATTCTTCAACTATGGTTAGGAGATTTGATATGTAGTCATCAAAGTCTCCGGGTTTAGGCGGTACTTCCGGCCAGTCAAATGTAGAGTCCAGAAATGTCAACGGTTCTCTTCCGTGAATCAGAAAATATGGGGAATAGCCGGTCGTCTCTTGTACCGAGGAATTGTAGGCGAAAGTCACAAACGGGAGAATCTCGTCCCAATTTTGGTGCTTCTCGTCAATGTACATTAATATCATATCTGTCAGCGTACGGTTCATTCTTTCCGTTTGGCCATTTGTCTGTGGATGGTAACTTGTCGTTTTCTTATGTATCGTATTGCAAATTTTCAAAACTTGTGTGAGTAGTTTGCTCAAGAAAGAACTCCCGCGGTCAGAAATTAAAATTTTCGGTGCTCCATGTCTTAGTACTATTCTTTTCAAGAAAAAATCGGCAATTTCTGTGGCAGTTCCTCGAGGTAGCGCCGCTGTTTCAACATGCCTTGAGTAATAGTCTGTGCAAACAACAATCCACCTATTTCCGTTGCTGGACTTGGGAAATCTACCCAAAAGGTCTATTCCTATTCGTTCGAACGGTCTAGACGCTGGTGGTATCGGTTGCAATTGTCCCGATGGTTGTTGGGATGGGGTCTTACGAAACTGGCATTCAGGGCAACTGGAAACATATTTCTCCACTGTTTTGAACATTGAAGGCCAAAAATATTTATCTTTTATTCGGCTGTATGTTCTTTTTATACCCATGTGGCCCGATGTAGGATGATCATGCATCTGTTCCAAGAGTTCTAGTTGTTTGGTCTTTGGGATGACCAGTAACCACGGGTTGCCTGTTGGGGTAGGATTATTTTTATAAATTTTTCCGTTATGTTTGGTGAAGTTTTCTCCGTAGCTGTTTGGGTGTTGGTCGATCATGTTGTTAATTTTCTAAATGTAAGCGTCGTAGTCTTCGGTGTTATAATTAATTTGTAAAATTTTAATTTTATCTGGAATTGGGCACCGCGATAATCCATCAGCATCTAAATGTGTTTTTCCAGATTTATAATTTATAGTAAAATCATAGGCTTGCAATTCCAACGACCAACGCGCCAAACGTCCAGATAATTTTTTTGCTTTGGCCATCCAGCAGAGACTATGGTGATCGGTATAAACAATGAATTTACGGCCGTAAAGATAAGGCCTGAATTTCCCAATTGCCCATATAATAGCCAAGCATTCCTTTTTCGTAGTTGAATAGTTGGTCTCAGCCTTCTGCAATGTTCTGCTGGCATATGAAATTGGACG
Organism: Cordylochernes scorpioides; assembly: GCA_030710605.1. Taxonomy (NCBI): domain Eukaryota; kingdom Metazoa; phylum Arthropoda; class Arachnida; order Pseudoscorpiones; family Chernetidae; genus Cordylochernes; species Cordylochernes scorpioides. Next base: position 37,471,167 of record CP092863.1, on the reverse strand, counting down.
CTCTCTACCATTGTCTTCAACATGAATGAGCACTGCCCCAAGTCCTTGATCGCTTGCGTCGGTGTGGAGGCCTATGGGTTTATTTGGATCATAATGAGTTAGGACCTCCGGTGAACTCAGCTTTTCTTTTAAAGTTAGAAAAGATGATTCTTGTTCTTTTCCCCATACAAACGGCTGGTTTTTACGAGTTATAATTTTTAATGGATATGCTATTTTTGAGAATTCTTTAATGAACCTTCTATAATAAGAACATAGTCCAAGAAAAGCTCTGACATTCTTAATTGTTTTGAGGGCTGGGAAATCCTTTATGTTCGCAATTTTTTCTGGATCGGGTGTAATTCCTTCTTTTGACACAACGTGCACCAATAAAAGGAGCTCTTCATAAGCGAATCTGCATTTTGAAAGATTGAGTGTCAATCCTGCTTTTCTTAAGCATCCCAAAATGGTCTTCAATCTTGTCAAATGCGATGGTAGATCTTCAGAGAAAACTATCACATCGTCAAGGTAGCACAAGCAGATTTTCCATTTATGGGTCCTCAATATATTATCCATTAGTCTTTCAAAAGTTGCTGGGCCGTTGCATAAACCAAAAGGTAAGACGTTGAAGTGGTAAAGTCCGTCAGGTGTCACAAAAGCAGTTTTCTCCCGATCTTGTTCTTCAACTTCCACCTGCCAGTATCCTGAACACAGGTCCAGTGATGTGAAGTATCTAGATCCATGGAGAGAGTCGAAGCAGTCGTCTATACGAGGAAGCGGATATTGATCTTTAACAGTGTTAGAGTTTAAATTTCTGTAGTCCACACAGAAACTAAATGTTCCGTCTTTCTTCTTAACGAGAATTACAGGAGATGCCCATGGACTCGATGAATGAGAAATTATACCTTTTTTCAACATCTTATCTATTTGATTATTAATTATTTCGCGTTCTCTCAAAGACACTCTGTAGGGGTTCTTTCTTATGGGAATATCGCTGTTTGTTTTGATTTTATGTCTGACAAGGTGAGTTCTCCCTTTGTAATCGTCTGGTGCGGCGAACATTTCTTTGTATTCGTAGAGTAGCATCAAAACCTGATTACATTCCTCGGAAGATAAATCGGGATTTATGTCAAAATTAAGATCAATGGAGGAAACTGCTCGATGGTCTGTCTTGTACATCCTGTCTACTTCCGATATTATCCCTATTTTCATGTGCCGATGAATTTTTATAGGTTTTGAAGAAGGGTTCAAAAGCCAAATATCAGGGAACCTTGTATTTTTCAGCAAAGATCTTGTTGTTATCAGGCCATATTTCGATGTTAGCGATGAAAGATTCTCTATCAATATTTCCTTGTCATCAGTAGTTGGTTCGCAAAACCCCTTAACCAGACATAGGCTAAATTCAGGAATTATTCTATCTTCAACCGCCCTAACATATTTTAAACTTGTATCATCTTGGTCCATATTATTTGGGGATTCAATCCATAAAGTATTGTTTCGACAGTTTATTAAGGCTTTGTAATGGCTTAAGAAATCGTCTCCCAGAATTATTTTGGGGTTACATTTTTCTAACACCATCATCTGAATTGTATATTTTTCCTGATCCATATTGAATGATACCATTGACCTTCCTTTTGCATTAAGTTTCTGATCACCTGCAGCTTTCAAATTCAAATTATTATCTTTGATAACTTTTAATTTTAGTTTATATGAGAGTACCTCATCAATACAGCTAACCACCGCTCCGGTGTCGATTAATGCCTCAACCGTATAATCATTGATTTCTATTTGAGTCGTTTTATTTCTTTGAAGATTCATCACCAAGTTTATTCGACCACCAGAAGCCCGAGATCCATTCAGTCGGGTTAGTTTTTTGACGCTTCTCCCAAAGTAGGAAAATCGTCTTCGCTATTCACATCAAAGTCCGGTTCCTGTTGCCTCGAGTCATCGATATATTCCTCTACAATTTTTTAAATAGTCCTCATTTACAGAGTTGGTTTCGTCTCTCTCTCTCTCTCTCTCTCTCCATGGACCTTGAAAACTGCCGCTGTATTGGTCTGATATTGTAAGTCGGTCGTTCAGTGTTACGAGGGCAATACCTCGATATGTGTCCCTGTTCGGAGCAGTTCCAGCATATTCTTCGATCCTGGTATAATGGCCTTTGATAACGCCTGTTACTTGGGGGCGTCGTGTACGTCTGCCTCCTGGGATACTGCTCGGGGGTTCTGTTGGTTGGGGTTGGTGCTGAGCTCCTATAATTGTTTCCAACCGGTTCCATCCCTGTGTCATTAGGTCTAGCCCTCTTGAATCTACCTGGGGCGAAGGTTGGTCTACTATCACTTGCGATTGGTCTTCTATCATTTGCGAACGATCCTTTTTGGAATCGAGGTATGTCGAAACCACGACTATGGTCTGTTTGGTTGTTGTAGTTTCTCCTAGGAGGGAATGGTCTGGTCGGGCGGTTATTTTGCCTGAAGCTTCTTCGCTGCTCAAAATCCACTAGATGTTGATCTATTCGCCTCGCTAGTTCCAAAAAGTCTTTGACCGTGCTGCAAGGTGTTATCATCATAATGAGTGACAGGTATTTGTTTAGACCAGTCTTCATGTAGTATAATTTATCGTCCGTTGTCATTTTGGGGTTGACCTTGTTACAGAGGTTGAGGACATCCTCGGCGTAACGCAGAGTTGACTCATTGGGCTGCTGGATTCTGTTTTGCAGGTCCATTATTAATTTAAATTTGGCAGTATCTGCCCTCCTGAAATCTCTCAGGAGTGCCTTTTTGAATACACTCCAGGCCGAAAAAATGTGAGGGCTGTTGAGTTTTGCCCATTTCTTCGCAGGTCCGTCCATGTAGCTCCGGGCATATGCCAGCATGACATCGTCTGGCCATCGTTGTTGTCTTGCTAACAACTCTATTTCTTCCAGCCATTCTGAAGGATCTTCATCTGAGTATCCGCCAAATACTTCCAGACTTGGAGGAGGTGGCTGGCAGAAGAAAATGTTGTTGCAAGGTGTAGCGTCATCTTGATTCACAATGGCGCGTCTTGTTGGAGAGGCACTGAAGGATCTCATTGGAGGTTGTCCTCGTAGACGATGGCTTCTTCTTAAGGTAGCTTCATTTTTGATGGTAGGATCAGCATCTCCACCAGTGTTGCGATGGTGTTCTGGGGTGCCGCGAGGAAACATGGAGACAGCGGGAAATAAATGTTTATTTTGTTTATTTCACAACCGTCCACTGGACAAGTCGAGGAAAAATCTAATCTAATGATTGCTAAGATGGAATTTATAATGGTGAAAAAATAAGAAACATGTAAAACAGGCGAACAAAGAAAATTAAAAGCATAAATGCAAATTAGGTTAGGCAAATTTACAATAATGGATAAAATAAAATGTACTTTCAAACTCTTCTTAACAATTATAAAACTATTTTAGAGGCGTAATATTCTTTTTAAAATAAAACAATTTCTACTGTCCTTACTGCGATGGAAAAATTAAAAATTCCATTGCAGTAAGGACAGTAGAAATTGTTTTATTTTAAAAAGAATATTACGCCTCTAAAATAGTTTTATAATTTGATAACAGATGGCGCTCTAGTACATCTTCTTAACAATATTTATATATGAGAGATAATTTTTTATCTTACACAAGTGGTCCCTCAGTGAAATGGTCTCTCATGGGAGGACTCTGTATGTCTATTAATAGGGTCTTGTACTTTTTCAAGGTAAAATGTTGGCATGCATAGTAGAACCTTTCTGTAAAGGACAACACCTAGTTGCAAATTCAAAGTGAGAGGTCTCCTCTTACTGGAGAGTTGCTGAATAGTAAAATGGTTATTTTGGCAATGAAAACTGACCTTTATAGAAAGGTGCCCTCTCATGGAGTATGTTCTACTCAATAACTCAGCCAGTAGAATATTCTCAAGTGATGAGCAGAATTTTTTAAAAATGCCCAAAAATGTAGTGTCAGAATTGATCACAGTGAAAATAGCAAAATGAATTGCGAATAGAAGAACAAAAGATGAGAGGCACTTATATATTGTAAACATATGAATATAGGACAGTTTTCAAAAATTACAATTTTCACCAATTAGCTTCTCTCTGATAAGAGAACACCTTGGCTCAGCAACTAGATGTGAAAGATTTTAGCTAACTCACAAACTTTTTATATATACGCGAAAATAAATTATCCTTAATTTATATCAAGATAACTCTTATGATCCCTTTTTTGGTCAAATGGGTACATTTTGTACCAGGCTGACATGAGCTCTGAAGCCTGTACATGGTTGGCTTTTCTTGATTTATCAGGGAAAAGGTTTTTTTTTGCTAATATTTTGAATTAAAAATAAATCTTAATGTTTAGTTATATAGGGTAAAACAAGAAAGACAAGGTAATGAGGCCAAATACAAATAAATAAATAGTGTGTGATGTTTCAGTAACAACACTGTAACCGAAATATTGATAGAGAAAGTTTGTGCACTTATAAAATATTTAATAAAGACTTTTTTCCTTTTTTTGTAGAGAATGTATGCTTCTATGTAGTATACCCTATCTGCAATTTCCCTTACCATTTGTTTTGTTCTTTCACAAAGAACACTCAGTGAGAGGACCATTGATACTTTGCATAATCTTATTCTATTTTCAAAACTATCAGATTTAAAAAAAATCTTTTATTCTTGTGGTTGTGATATAAAAACTGTCAGATATTTGAATTGTCAGATATTTGATGATTAATACAGAGATGTGAAGACATTTGTTGCTTTGGTAAATCTTACTATTGTTAGAAACAAAAGGTAACAAGACCAAATTATTGACATGATTGTGACACTTCAGTAACAGTGTTGTCACTTTGATGTCATGGACATGTCAATAATTTGGTCTTGTCACCTTTTGTTTCTATTCTATAAATAAATTGTACCTTATCCCCCACATTATTATTTTGAAAATAGAGCAATCCATAAATAAATCTTTAAGTAAAAAGGCATATATTGGATCAAAATATCATTTATTTTAATATTGGTAATGAAATATTGGTGATTGAAATATTGGTAAAATAAATTATATTTTGATCCAATATATGCCTTTTTATTTAAACACATTATTATGGTAGGTTTTTTTTTTGTTAAATAAGTGAACATGAAACGGGCCCAAGGTTATATAGTGAAGAAAACCAGTGTCCAGGGAAATTAAGGAGGGGATAGAGCTGGATCATATGTCAATCTACCACACTCCTAGTAATAGACCCCAGTGGGTGTTTGCATTCAAAAATATTCCCTCTTCTCCATCTGGTTCTCACATTAGCTTTCTCAAGTTTTTTTTTTTACATGTCCTCTTACCAGAGAGTTGCTAAATGGTAAAAGTGGTAATATTGCAAATGAAAAGTATCCATTGTAGAGAGGTGTCCTCTCATGGAGGTTATTCTGTACCAAGATCCAAATACAGATAAACTGTTTCTTTTAGAACACCAACTGGGTTATAACATCATAATTCTAATGTTTCTTCTTTCTTATCTCCACTCAATCATATTTGGGTATCAAGCTTGTAAAGCTTGAGACCATGACTGGGTGAAGTAGAATGTGTTTGCCTTTGTCATTAAGACTGGGAGCACTACTCAGTGGCAGGCTGACATGGGGAACAGACCATGACTGGGTGAAGTAGAATGTGTTTGCCTTTGTCATTAAGACTGGGAGCACTACTCAGTGGCAGGCTGACATGGGGAACAGACCATGATAATCATGGTGAGTAATTAAAAACTGTGGTTCCTGTAAGTGCATCACTTGCCTAGATATGTAAAAAGCAGTTTGACTTTCGCACTTACGAGATTCCAGATAATTTTGTTTTCTTATTTACATTCTCTGGTGGTGGTTTGACTTTGGCAAGGATCTTTAAAGGAAAAAAAAAAAGGCATCCCTTATCATGCAACTGAAAGTCATAATATCAATAATCTAAAGAATTTTCAGTTCCATCTATGCATACAAAGATGCTTTTTATCTTGTATACATTTGTCATTAAGACTGGGAGCACTACTCAGTGGCAGGCTGACATGGGGAACAGACCATGATAATCATGGTGAGTAATTAAAAACTGTGGTTCCTGTAAGTGCATCACTTGCCTAGATATGTAAAAAGCAGTTTGACTTTCGCACTTACGAGATTCCAGATAATTTTGTTTTCTTATTTACATTCTCTGGTGGTGGTTTGACTTTGGCAAGGATCTTTAAAGGAAAAAAAAAAAGGCATCCCTTATCATGCAACTGAAAGTCATAATATCAATAATCTAAAGAATTTTCAGTTCCATCTATGCATACAAAGATGCTTTTTATCTTGTATACATAGATGGCACATAAAAAAAAAAAAAAAGACCAAAATTCTCTAAATGCTACCACAGATATAACCATCCAGGTTTCAATGTAAGAAATCTCTTTATTGGTTTCTTTGTCCATTGACAGCAGAGTAAGCTTATTTTACCTAACTTCCTTAACATTCCAAATTAATAGATTTTCAAAAAATATTTAGCATACTTACATGTTGATACTGCACTAGGCATCCTGGTAAAATTATTTTTTCTTTTCATATAATTTCATACTGTGAATGTGCTTTTTGTTTTCATAGTTTTATATATCTTTTTTTTTTCCTATTGTTAGGTAAAAACTTCACTTGGAACCAAGATTTCTATAATTTCATTGTTGTAACCACAGTCAAAATAATTGAAACATTATTGAAACATGGCCTCTGTTCCTCATGTCAGAGGTGGCCATTTCTTTTGGAGCTAAGTCGGCCTGCCACTGAGTAGTGCTCCCAGTCTTAATGACAAAGGCATTCTACTTCACCCAGTCATGGTCTGTTCCCCATGTCAGCCTGCCACTGAGTAGTGCTCCCAGTCTTAATGACAAAGGCATTCTACTTCACCCAGTCATGGTCTGTTCCCCATGTCAGCCTGCCACTGAGTAGTGCTCCCAGTCTTAATGACGAAGGCAAACACATTCTACTTCACCCAGTCATGGTCTCAAGCTTTACAAGCTTGATACCCAAATATGATTGAGTGGAGATAAGAAAGAAGAAACATTAGAATTATGATGTTATAACCCAGTTGGTGTTCTAAAAGAAACAGTTTATCTGTATTTGGATCTTGGTACAGAAGAATCTCCATGAGAGGTCACCTCTCTACAATGGATACTTTTCATTTGCAATATTACCACTTTTACCATTAACAACTCTCTGGTAAGAGGACATGTCTCCTTAAAAGACACTTTGGCTCTGAAATTAGGTGTTGTCCTTTACAGGGAGGTTCTACTGTATTTCCATCTACAATCCAAACATTTTCTTAAATTGTAAAACAAGGTAAAAAGACCAAATCCAAATAAATAGTGTATGACATTTCGGTAACAACCCTTTTGCTGAAACATTACACACTATTCATTTATTTGGATTTGGTCTTATTAACCTTTATTTCTATTCTATAAACCAAATTGTGCCTTATCACTTGAATTTTAAAGTAAACGGCATTCTCTTCACTACTATATATTACACAAAAACCTTCTTTCTAAGTGAAAATTCCACTTGTATACGGCTAAACCTACATGTTTCAGTGGTTACCCCTCTCTCTCTGATGCTTGATCCTGTGTTAGCCAGCCATTTTGTCTTGAGGACCTACTAAGCAGGTTTCACACACATACTGTATAAAAAAAAACTTTAAACCTCTCTCAACTATATTTCAGTTGTAATAATACAAGAAAATAAGACCTAATCCAAATAATTTAATAGTGTGTGACGTTTCAGTAACAGCGTTGTTACCATCTTCAGAATAATATTCTGTGTTTCTCAGATAAATATCTTCTTCTTATCTATTATCTTGTTTACACACTTGATAACAGTAACTATTTAAAAACATGCTGTGGTAAAAATTTCTCATTCAGTACTTTTGTCTGAAGCTGGTAACAACGCTGTTACCGAAACGTCACACACTATTTATTTGGATTTGGTCTTATTACCTTGTTTTATAATCTATAATCCAAATTGTGCCTTATCTACACCATTCTCTGTTCTAAAGTAACAAATGAATAAACTCTGTGGACACCCCCCCCCCCTCCTTCATCTGTCTAGCAACCCGCAGTCTTATCCTCCAGTCTTTTCATGATAGTATATGCAGTAGAACCTCCCTTTAAAAGACACCTAGTTACAGAGACAATGTGTCTTTTAGGGAGAGGTGTCCTTTTACTGGGGAGTTGCTAAATAGTAATTTTGGTGAAGAAAACTGTCCTTTGTAGAGAGGTATACTTTCATGGAGGTTCTACTGTATATATATATGTTTCCAGAAAACTATATCCTTCCTTGATCATTTTTAGAACATCTTCATTACCTAGTCTGCTGTTGTTAGTGTCCATCAAATTGACTTTTGGTGATTATAAGGACAAATATCCTCCAATTTGTTGGCGACTCGCAACTCTTAAGTCAACAGCTAAGTCAGTGACCTGCCACTAAGTAGGGCTCCCAGTCTTAATGATAAAGGCAGAAGCATTCTACTTCACCCAGTCATGATGGTTGTCAACTCTACAAACTTGATACCCTAATATGATTAAGTGGAGATAAGAAAGACTCACAACTCATCCAGTAGGTTTTTCAACTACTTCCTACCAGCTCATTCGAGGTCTTCTACCTTCATTTTTCTCAATATTTTCTAATACATTGTGTCCAAAGTAAGTTAGTCTTTGGTTTCCTATTTGGGATTCTACGAGGAGATTAATTCCATTTAATTAGTCCAAGGTTGATATCACATCTTGAAGGTCCAAAGCGAGTTTTTGCCCTATCTGCCTTTCTAAAAAGAGACCCATCTTGTGTGCACATTCTAATCTAGATTTCTCCACATTTGTAAATAGCCTGGACTCTGTAAATACCATTTGTTCACTCTACTACTTAGGAAATTTTGAAATGGGTTTTATTTTTAATATAAAGTGTGCACACAGCTTTTTTTCCTAGCTGATTCATTTCATTTTAATACCCCTCCCTCCCCATAGGATGTATTTGTTGTTGTTTCTTATCCCCTTGTGTAAAGATTACACGAATTCCATGAGTTCATGCTCCTCGAGCTGTTTTATGATAAGCAGCGGCCTCTCCTAAAGGTCCTGTTTAGGATGTATATATTTATATAAAAAATGACGCCATACCACACTTCAAAGTTGGTTGTTGTTTTAATGATTACTCACACAAAGACAATTTTAAAAAATAATAATTAAAAAAAATGATATATATGTATGTATAGAGGAGTCTAGGTATAAAAAAAAAAAAAAAAAAACTCAAGATTTCACAAACACATATAATGGGTGTGCTTTGTTGGGATGGTGGGAAGTCATCGTCGTGTTGAACTTTGATGAGACAAGAAGCCCCTAACCTTAGAAACAATTTTATATAAATAGGTTATATAGAATGGTAGTTTAAAAAATTGAGTACAAACTAACAAAAAAAATGCATACCCATAGATTTTTTTTTTTTCTCTTTTGTGAAAAGTTTTCACAATTATCAAAATATGATCTAAATATGATACAGATTCACTTTTTTTTTTAATAATGCGTTTCCCTTTTTTTTTTGTTGGAAAAAGGCAATTGGTAAAGAGGTATTTGCTTGCATTTTGAGGGTGAAGGGGGGCGGGAGATCACTGTTAATTCTGCCAGAAGGTGTATTGGAGGAGGAGAAAATGTCACAATTTGTACTGAAAGTATAAATATGAAAGTGTGGTGTATGTGGAGGGAATTCTAAAAGACAAAAAAAAAAAAAAAGTCTCAATGGAAGAGGAGAACCTAAAAAAAAAACCCAAAAAATAATGATAATACCATAAAAAAAAAAAAAAAAAGTCCCACAAACACAAGTGGTTTTCTCTTTCTTATCATTATTTTTAAGTATGTGTATGTGTGTTTTTTGTATTATATAAAAAATGGCATATCACATATAAATGCATGAAGGGAGGTTGGAACAAATGGAAAAAGAAACTTGGTGCGCGGTGATTCGTCGTCTTACCTATCCAGAACCAGGAGGAGAGAGATGAACTAAGCATTAGTTCAAGAGCTACCTAAAGAGTCTACCCGGCTAAAATGGTTTTATAAAAACACTCTTGGAAACAGAGAGATAGAGAGAGAGAGAGAAGAGAGGAGGGGGAAGGAGCTATTCTAGAGCGGCAGTTGGCAGGCAACCACCTGCCCCTGGACCTGGCAAATCCCGAGCTGTACGCAGCGTGCTACTGTGAGTTGCTGTAGTCTTCCTCTTCCAACTTGGTGTTGGAGTCCTCGTCACTCGTCTCCAACTTCTGCTTCTTGGGAGAGGGAGCGCTGTCCTCGTCATGGAGGGCCGTGTCCTCAGCCCCCTGCTCATCCTTGGGCATGTCCTCTAGCAGAGCTGGCTTGAGGAACCTCACTAGGTAGTACGTCCACAGCGTCTGCTCCACCTTGTGGGGGTTCCATTGCCCCTCTGGGTCTGTCACACAGTTGAAAAAATGATACTTCTCTCAACAAGTCCACCAGTAGGTAAAACAAATACAGGGCTGGCAGTATGTATGTAAAGTCAAACATGTGGTGCCATCTCACCTACCTACTAACTATATGATACTGTGTGTGGGCCAAGTAAAACATAGATGACAGTGGGGTGTGTGGCAGGAAGGAATGGAGGGGGCAGGGATCAGCCTGGCCTTCTCCCAGCTGCAGCCCCTCTGTGTGGCGGTGGTGCGATCCCCAACAGGGGAGAACATCACAGCTCTTCAGCGGGCACTTGAAGAGAATGCAAAGTCCCTTTCACAAGATGGACTTCAGGACCTCCAGGAGTACCTCCTCTTTCCCATCAGGTTCAACTTGAAGAAGTCTTGCAGAGAGAACCTTGTTATAGGTCTGCTCAGGCTTCATAAGCAGGTGTTGGAGAGGACCAGGGTTACCACTCTACCTCTCTTTGAGAACCTCTATATGGAGCTCCTCAACACAATCAGCGACCCCAAGTGTGGCATCAGGGATGTCACGGAGGACCTCAAACTCCAGGCTGTGGAGAATATCCTGACTCTCATCTCAAGGTGCGAGCCATCTATCTTGGAAGCTGTCTACTCCGAGGAATTCAAGCTCCCCCTGAGTCAAGGGGTCTATATCCTGGTCAAATTTATAGAGAATGAATCTCTGCGGAAGTTGCGGGTGGGGGCCATGGAGACACTAGCTGTCCTGGCTGGAGGACCTGAGAGTCTGGCCAGAGAGAGGTTTCTGCACTTCCTGCCTGGCGTGTCCCTGGCTCTCACCAAAGTTCTCAGAGATCACCCCACCCAGGTTCAGTGGGTGCTGACCAAGGCTCTGGATGTCTGGGCCCAAGTGGTCTGTCTGGTAATTCCAGACAAAATGATCGACACCTACAAAGAGGAAAAGGTCAAAGACATAAGTTCCAAACTTAAGATTTTAATCTCCTCTATTGTCAAACTGGTTACCTTCTCCCATTGGAAAGTGCGCCTGGCCCTACTCAAATGGTCCCAAAGATTGCTGAAAGATTGTTTCTTGGTCCTTCATGATTCTATTGTGCTTCTTATGAATGTGGCCTTGGCCCTGAGTGCTGATGACATGGATTCTGTGAGAAACGAGAGCTTGAAGATGATCAGGGAGTTTGAGGCCGTACACTTGAAGAAGTGTGAGATCTTGGAGAAGTTCAGGGAAGAAATTGCAAGAGCAGTAACAGAGCTGCCGAGGAATATCAAGCGTTCCACAAGTGATACTGACATCCATAGAGAGTTAGCTATGATCAATGGCTACTTTGTGCTGCTGGGCCAAAACATGGGAGACCTCTATGCAGAAAAGTTGGTGTCGGCACTAGTTGTGCTGGTAGAACAGGATGTTTCAGGGCTTACCTTGCTCCACAGTCAGCCCAGCACAGTTGACCCCACATCTCCCTTACAGCACCTCAAGAGGCCGACTAAGACCTTCAAGCATTTCAGGGATGAAGACAAAATCAGAGATCTGTTCGATGCCCTGTGTGCAAATATTGCAACATCCAATGCCATCTACTGTGCAATTGACTACTTGTTGCTGGAAATAGCCTCCAAGCCCCATGCCATCCTGGTGGTCAATCAGATTGTGGGCCATCTGCCTCCAGGTGACTATGTCAGCTCCATGATGGAGGACTACCTGGCCATGGATCCAGACATACATCAGGACCAGGAGAAGCCCAGGCAATCCAAGGAAAACATCCTCAAGAAGTGCCTGGTGCTTGAGGGAATGGCCAAGGTAGCTGGTGTTTGCCAGAAGGAATTTAGGGGGCATTTGCTCAGGTGTCTCTTTTTGATAGTAGAGTCTGTAGGAAGCCCATACAGCCAGGTTTCCCACACAGCCTATGTGGCCTTGTGCTCTATAGCTCTGTCCTGCGGCTACAGCACTCTGTCCGAGCTAATCAATGACAACATGGACTATCTGATCAATGCCATCTCCCTCAAGTTGAGGCACCATTCTCACAAGACAGCTATGGTCCTGAATGCTTTGCTTCGCCTCTCATCCAGTAACATCCTGGTTCTAGTGGAGGACTTGGTGAATGACATGCTAAGGGAACTGGATGGCTATCATATGGACAAGAGCATCGCCATCAACTATCTCAGTGTGCTGTTCACTGTGGTGGAATGCATCCATAAGTGGTATCCCAAAGAAAAGCACATCCTACTGGGTAACACACCCCAGCAGGACACCTTCCAGAAACTGATAGCCAACTATGTGGAGAGGAGGAGGATGAAAGAACTACAGGATAGAATGGTGGGGGAGGAAGACAACACCAAAGAACTTGAGGAGGAAGGTTCCAAATGTGAGGAAGAGGATGGTGGAAAGAAGAAGAAGCCGCTGTATATTGAAGTGACACTGGAGATAATGAGGAGGTGCATCCACCTGCAGCATGACTCCGTGCAGGAGCTGAGCCTGCTAGCCCTGGACACTGTGGGGGTGGGGAGCCGTGTGTTGGACACTGACTCCCTGCTGCCCATGGCACATAAGCTCTGGGCCCCTCTGGTACGCAGGTTCTCAAGCCCCAATCCTGTGATATGGCGGCGGGCCTGGGCCATATTGACCCACGACCTGGCCCCTGCAGCAGGAGACTTCCTAGCCAAGAGAGTAATGGCAGAGGTATGGCCCCAAGTGGAGGCCTTCCTGAGGAAGCAAGCAGGGGCCAGGAACCAGGCCACCAGTAACTCTCTGGCCTACAAATTGACACTGGAGATCCTGCAGGGCTTGCCCACACTGGCCACTGCTCTAGATCTGCAGGAGCTGCAGCTGGAGAAACTGTGCAAAGCCACAGCTCTCTACCTCTGCCCTGATCAGCCCACAGCCTTGTACCAGGCTGCTCTACAGTCTGCTGAGGGCCTGGGTACCCTGGATCCTGATCTAGCCTGGTACATGATGAACACCACATAGCAAATTGTTGTAACTAACTCCTTGTAAATACATTTTTCATACTGAAATATATATTTCAAACATATAAAATAAAGAATCAAATTGTGGCACAGTTCTCTCTGTAATCTTTCATATAGCTTGAGTTTTCACATTACACCTTATATACCAACTCAACTTTTATAATGGGGAATTTAAAACTGTCATTTACAGTCCTCTATCAGGACTTCATGGAAAATGAAGTTTGTGACCTTAATAAAAAATTTAGACTAAAAGAGTTTGAAAAAAATGGTCCTAAACATAAGGATGTATCCGAGAGAGTTCTGATAGCAATTATATTTTTAAAAAAGGAAAATAGAAATATGAGTAAGACTAGAATCAGAATTGAAGTCCCTAAAATTCTTTAGTTAGAGCACACTTATAACTTGAAAAGCAAAAACTTAGAATGAGCTGGTGGCAAGTAAAAGGTTGTGGTGTCGATGGGTTGGTTGTTCAGGTCAATTATGGGATTAGGTGAGACCAAGGGATGAGTGAATTAATGATAAAAAGAATGGATTGATCTAGTGATCTGTTGTTATTAACACACAAGAGCTGGATTCAAAGTCATCAATCAAACCCACAAAAAAATGATTCCTTGGCCCTGATTCTTGCTACATAAGTCCAAACCCCAGGAACCAGGTCTCTGGCACCTTGATGCCACTACATGTGTACATAAATAAGCATACTTACAGTATAAAATGTCACATACCTCTAGTCAATATGATTATTATGGCCTGTACCATGTTTTATTGCTGATGTTGTTTCTTATCCCCTTGTGCAAAGATTATACAGATTCCATGTGGGGTGTAGCTTAGGTTGATCATGGCACCATGATTCAGGCACACTTTGGTGAAAGTCTGACTTTGCCATTGCTTTAATGAACAATGCTGCTGTTGGTCTGTGACTGCTTATTGGTCAGAGTTATTCTGCTTGTTTCACAGCTGGCCTTCATATCTGAAGGTTGTTCTCCTATCCGCCATCTGGGGACGTGCTCTGTAGCAGTTAGGTCTGTGGAGAGTACCATGTGTACTTTAGATGAGCATCATTAATGAAGAATAAAGCTACAGGGATATTTAAAGTCTTCTTAATGTAAGCTCTATCTTAGCACCATTTTACATGATAACAGCATTGGTGTTTGCTGAATACACATTTATGTAAGGAAGCTTGGAACTCTCTCTGCATCAAAAATATAACAAATTCATTTAGATGGAAATTTTTCTGGGAGCAAATCTATATATATAAAATTGAATGTCTGTCTGTCTGTTTGTCTGTACTCTATAGATTCAAAAACCATACATCCAATCGCCGTGAAATTTTGAGATATTATTAGGTATATCACCGGGAAGGTTTTTGAAAAATAATTTCCTGAATATCTTGAATATCCTTAGAGTTATTTGCAGATTTGTAGATTTAACTCGCAAGCAGCGCCCCCATTGTGACGATGATAACAAGTTTTCTTATCACTAAGTTTGTTATCTTAAATATTATTTATCAAAAGTAAGATTATCTCAGGATGACACGGCAATGTGACACGGGAAAAAATGTTCACTAGATAAAAATATGATTTTCTAATGTAGAAAATTAGGAAAGACAAAATTCAGGATGACACTGCACACAGGGACCGGGAAAAAATGTTCACTTTATCGAGAGATTCAAATTTACGAGTTTCAAATTATCAAAATATATCTTTTTTTTTTAAATAAGTTTTTAGAGAATTGTTTTAACAAATGTTCGTTAGACAAACATTCACTCGGGTAAAACCCGTGCGAAGCCGGGCACATCCGCTAGTTGATCTATAAAAATAATGGTAACCTCTCCCATTAGATCATTTACTGATGTCTAAGAGATTTGTAGTGCTACTCATCCCAAGTACACATGGCCATGATACACTATTTAATTGTTTCTAAAACCGGCCTAACTTACCCTGAGAGTTGAGGCGGCCAGTGCACTCCTTGATCTTGTTGACGTAGGTCATGTACGTCTCCACGGTGAAGTCCAGTCCTTCCAGCCCCGGGGTGGACAGCATGCTCTCCTCTGTCATGTATGGGGCATGCTCGGGGCTGCCAGCTGCCAGGACAGCTGAGGCCGTGGCTGGCCCCACTCCCTTCAAGTTGGTCAGGGCCACTATGGCACTGGAGAAGTTGGGCATCTTCTTCAGGGCCTTCTTGGAGAGCTGGATCACCACGCGCTCTGAGTTGATCTTCACCAGGTCCAGCAGCCTGGGGCGGAACTTGCTTCTCTGGAAACCAACAGCCACTCTATGTCCTGTCTTAATGGATATATCTGTTTAGATTTTTAGAATTTATTATGAAATGGATAGTTTCATTAGGGGTATGGCAGATTAAAATATTTTTCTATGAGAAGGAAGGTCGTCTCCCCAGTCAAAATAGACACAAAATTTAATTGACTGTCTGCAAACTAGTAGAATCAGGTTGGCGACAAAGCCACAAGTTTTGACCAATTCCAAATGGAGACCATTATTTTAGACTAATGGCCCTTGTCAGTTCAGGGCAGTCCTTTCAATATATCAAATCTTGGCAAAATTTGCATAAAAATTATATTTTTGCTTCTAGCAAAGGATCCTTCCTGTGTGTGTACAGTAGAACCTCCTTTTAGAGGACACCTCTCTACAAAGGACAGTTTTCATTTGCAAAATTACTATTTTTACTAATTAGCAATTCTCCGGTAAGAGGACACCTCTCCTTAAAGGACACTTTGGGTCTGCAATTAGGTGTCAGGGAAGTAGTTCTACTGTATTAACATATTTAAATGACAGCACACAGAGATAGATATTTACAGAAAAAATGTTTCAATGTGCACATAAAATAATTTTAAGCGCCTAAATTGATTTTGGTAGGTGAGGTATCACTTTTCAATGGAAGAAATAGCCTTTGCTTCTTCAAGCAAGAAGGAGGAGAAAACTCTTGTGTGTATAGGTAACTTCATAATTTAGGAGTGTGTGAGTACTATTTGGGAGGCATGATGTACCCACTCATCTCTGTCTATACCTCCTTCAGCAGCAATTGTTAGCAACATGGCTCAGGTACATCTCCATAATTTTACTGAACACCATTTCTGGGAATAAATCTTCAAATCCTGATTAAATGGATTAGAAGTTTAGTGGATTATAAACTTCTTAGGGATTTCACTCTCTTAATAAACCAGCCAGTCCCTCCCAATATTTTTCACTTTCCATTCAGTTTTCCTATATATTTGACATATACATGTATATATATTAGATAATAAAAAGGCATATATTGGATTGAATAAAAGATTTATTTGCCAATATTTCGGTTGGCTGAACGCCAACCTTTATTAAGGCTTTATATATATAAATAACACTCTAGATTACATCTAGTTTGAGGGGAGAGGTGACCTTAGGTTTTTCATCATTATCCCCTGGCAAAATTTCCATCTATATATATATATATATATATTTAATGAATAAAATAAAAACTATTCCCTCAGTGAATTGTCTTTTAAATATCACTCATGAATTAAATAGGGCACTTAGTTTAGGGGTGGGTGAAGTGCTTGGTCAGAACCCCCTAGGCAGGCAATATTGTATGTGGCCCTAACACACTATGCTATGTATTCCACTTTCCTCAATTCAAAAAGGGAGAGTAAACTTCTTGAACTGGTTTAAAAACCAAGGAGAGACAAATACCATTATGTCCAATGTACAGATTGAGAGTTGAATACATGCCCAGTGACCTGCCATGTCCCCTTCATACTAACCTCAAAGAGACACAGCAGGTGATATTTCTGAATTGTGTTCTGACTGGGGCACTTATTATGGAGCACTAACAATGTTGTTACCAACATGCCACAAATTTACCAACACATTAAATTAAAACAATTCTGTTGGAAACTCCCTCCCTCATTATTGATCCAGACACATGATGAAACTTAATTCATTAAAATATACAAGTATCAGAGAGTCATCAATCAATTCTTAATTCTGTCACCGTTTGCTTTTGTGAATAAATACCCAAATATGGCCATTTCTCATAAGCATCGATGGATGCTCGCCTGCCACGCGGGCGGCCCGGGTTCGATTCCCGGCCGATGCATTTTTTTTTTTTACAATTTTTAAAACTCATTTATATATTATACAAGAATCCACGGCACCAATTTATAATTGTAACGAATAGTATTTGAATAAAAGCATTTAATCGGGTAAAACCCGGACGTTGCCCGGGCCATTCGGCTAGTTTTCTTCTATTTTACAAGGAGGCACATTTATTTTGGATCTAAAACTATTACCATTTCAACAGGGCTGCGTCTATATGAAGTTACTTCTACTAAACTATGACAGCCTTGTCATAGGAGAAGAGGTATCTTGAACATGCTGCCTGTTGAAATATCTAGAAAAAAATCATTTCATATCTAAAATGTGCCTAGTAAACTAACTATACAGTTGACCTATCTATAGCACCCCCTCTAAATAGTGCCCGATTTTAAATACGTAGTACTCTTAATGACAAAGGCAGATGCATTCTACTTCACCCAGTCATGATGGTTGTCAAACAGACACCATCAAGGGTTACAACTTGATACCCTAATATGATTTGAGTGGAGATAAGAAAGAAGAAGAAGAAATATATAGTACAATGCGATTTACATTAAAAGTGACCTGTCTATAGCACCCTATTTTGGTGAGTCCCAAGAGGGGGGCGCTATAGACAGGTGTAACTGTATATATTTTAAAGACTGAAATATTTTATTCCATGTCTACCATCAACATGTTAGAAGGGGGATTTCCAGACCTTCTACCATCACAGTGTTACTGGCAGCCAAACCTACCATAAGCCTCCATTTTGTTATCTGCACCAACTCTTCATGAGTGATGTGAGGTTCTTTTCTGGCTTTGATCAGTTTGGGAAGTTCTTCTTGATACCTGCACACACACACAAACTTAGCCCTGGATGGATGCTTTATTGATCTTATTAAATTTGAAGACAATCTTTGTTACTATTTGAATTAGAAGTGATATAATTCAGAGGACACTGAAGCCAAATCAAAAAGGGTAAATCCACGGTAGGTGATGTTTTGGTAAACTGCATTGTTAGTACTTCAAACTTGTACCTTGGTAAGAATGCTGTCTTGGATTCTTATTTGAATTGAGTATTGTGGGGCCCAGTGAAATATTTTACAAAACAAGCAAAGAAAAAAAAAAGTTTCAACTAAAAAAGACATAATATGGAGGCTCATTATTTTAAATTGATCCTTGCAGGAGAATCAGAAAACTTTTTAAATAATTCTGAGACTATTCCATAAAATAAAAAATTGTAAAAAAAAATTGAAATGCTCACTAAACCAATATCATGTTAATGGTGAAAAGATCTAATACAAACAAAATAATTTGACCAAAATATGAAGTGAAATGTCAGTATCAACATACAATGCAACCAAGGCTCTGAATTATGATTTAATAATTGCTAAAATTGCCAGGTTTCAAAACCTAGATTGCCAAATCTACAGGAATATATCTGTGGTGTGGAAGTTTATTGTTGTCTCCATTTCCTTAGAAGCTTTGGTGAATTTAAATTGTTTTAGAGCTAAAACATCATTCCATTGTTGTCGTTCCAATGAAGAGCCTCAGATGTCTCCATGCATCTCTATCACAGCAGTCGCAATGTACACTATCTTGGGTGTGTAAAGCTGCTGCTCTGGGTCCATGTCAATTTTCTACAAGGTTGCGGCCATTGCTGGGCATGAGAATATGTGGGTAGGTGTTAGTTCCACACCAGGACAGTTGTTGCATACCCTATAGGTTTGAGTGCCATCTGGATGTATTGTCATTCTGTTATAGTGTTTTGTTCTGAGTCTTGTTATTCTTATCTCAGAGTTAATTTGGCATATTTGATCATTTCTTCTTCTTCTTTTAAAAAAAAAATTATCTTGTATTTTGCCAAAGCATCAGCGTAAAATACTGACATTTGGTCTTTCCTTTGGCTCAACTTTCTGGCTTCCGTTCTGAAGATTAAAAACTGGTTATATTACCCCAGTGTATACAAGAGAGAGAGAGAGGTTATAGAGATGTAATTAAGTTACCAATCCTGATAGGGTTGTGTCTTGAGGCTCCAGGAGATGGCACAGTGAACTGGCCAGAACCATCAGAGTAATGAGAGAGCTCAACATTGTTAACACCACTTTGTCAACAGGTATTGGGGCTAACTGGTAGCTTGGTGTTTTCTTGATAAGCAAGTGAAAATAAAAGTTAAGAATAAAGGTAGAAGTCAATGAGTAGGAGAATAACAAGGAGACCAGTATTTATAGACAAATTGATTATTGTATATATTGACTTTTGACTAACATTTTTCCAAAAATACCATTTCAGTTTACTAAAGGTGAGCAAGTAATAATAACTTCCAAATGAAAGTTATGTATTTTATAAAAAAAAAAAAAAATTAAAATTATAAAATTATACCTTTTTAAATATCTCTCACAGACTCTTTTTTAAACTATAAAATTATCAGATTTCTAAATACAAATATATATAATGGAAAAAAGTAATAAAAATAATTAATTTATATCAATGATAAAATGAGCATGTTATTTTAGTATCCTAATTTGACCAAGTGATGTGAAATGTTTATATTCTTTTGACAAATATAATGTGGTAATATATCAACCATTTATATATGAATGTTAGCTCATGTAAAAAAAAAGTTATCAATAATAAATAGTATTTTCTAATTAACCAATAGCAAAAATAATAATTGATATATTAATTAGTTTTCAAAATATGTTTGATAAAACATTTGCACTTGTTTTTATGCTTAGTGAATATCATATCAAAGCTTACAAAAAATGTGCCTATATAATAACTAGTATATTAAATAATTTTTAAAATGTTATACACGTTTTTTTAATGCCTTTCTAATATTGTTCATTTAAGAATAACGCATTCAAAATAATGGAAAATGCTTTGATCCAAAGCCCATTTCAAATAATCATTTAAAAGCATAGACATTTATTTACAAATTTCTATAAAGATTTGGCCTGCCACGCACACGTTTTAAATATTTTTAAAAGTTATATGTATCAAAAATAATTATATGATATAAATTTCTTTTTGATATGAGAGATAAAAAAAAAAAGCATTCATAAGTCATGGCTCACCAATTGTCAAGTCGAATCAATTCTTCGGCACCCCCCTTTCTTGTTGATTGTGCGGCTTTTAATTTTAATACTTCTTTGTAGATTGAATATATATAATTCCATTGCGGTGGCGTTGCTTTTTTAAAGAAGGAAAGACCCGATTGTGAAGGTTCAGCCATGGTCGTATTATTGATTTCTTTCCGGCGTTTTTTTTTTCTCCTACTTAAACAAAGGCGACACCATGCTAATTATTTTTTAAAAAAGTTTTAGCAAATATTTCTTAAAAATAAAAAAATAAATAATAATAATAGCCTTTGATGATCTTTTCAAACATAATTCGGTTACCCAAGGATCTTGCTTAAGCTAAGTTTGCAAGGATAAAAAAATAAATAAATGACTTAATCGCTAGGTGGCGTTGTATACCGATACCGCTCATTTTTAAAGCCCACCGGGTTCAAAAAAATTTTTTTTTTTTCAAAATGTTAAAATAAAAATTATATATAATTCAAAATTAATTTAAAATATAAAATTCAAACAAAAGTCTTTCTATTTATTATAAGTTGTCTGAATGCATTCTGCCCTTTAAATAGTGTACTGGAAAAAAAAATATTGCAATTACATAACCCCTATTTTTGTTGGAACCACTTATAAACAATGTATCCTTCATATCAAAAAGGACAATGTAATTTCAATACAAAAGAAGGTAGGCTTTATTTATATATAATTTTATTATTTTTCTTTCTAATCTTATGTTTATTTTTTAGCATGCATCAGAATGGCGAACCAGCTCATTCAAATAACCAAGGCTAGAATTCCAAAAATCGTAAATATTAAAAATATTACCCCAGATTTTATAAGAGTGATGTATTTCAAACTCTGCGAACCCCATAATAAAGGTAAGAAGTATTTTACACCTAACTTTATACCTATATCAAACGACATTAAAATTGGTGTATTTTAAATATAGTTTAAATAAGTGATTAAAAATAAAAAAATCTAAAATTCTGTTTAGAGATGGATTTTTATCCTTTTATAATATAATAAATGTAATATGTTGAGAGCCAAATTTTTTTTCTTAGAAATATTTTACCAGACTCAGAAAGACATTTTCATCTAAATAATTTTTACCAAGCCTTACTACCTTTATATCAAAGATCATAGGTACTTTATAAAATTGTTGTCACAATGGCTATAGAAAAAATAATAGTTAATACATAGTTTTTTTAAAAGCACGAATGTTTCTTTTATACATAATACAAACTTCTACTTCCCTTACTGCGATGAAAAAATATGTATTGGGAGGGCTTGGCTCATCAGTGGTGAACCCTCCCAGCGGTTTCGCCAATTTAATGCTGGGAGGGTTCAACACTGATGAGCCAAGCCCTCCCAATACATATTTTTTCATCGCAGTAAGGGCAGTAGAAGTTTGTATTATGTATAAAAGAAACATTCGTGCTTTTAAATTCTTTCATTTTATATGTATAGATGGCGCGTTATTGCTATGTGTTAACATAGTTTATTAAAATTGTGTTTTCATGCAGTAATATCCTTCCATGCCAGCAATAACTTCCATCTGCAAATGACCATTAATTCATAATAGGCTGTGGTGGGGGGTATGGAATACCTGCATAGTTTGCTGGTTAGGATATAGTTATTGTCAATTTAATTTATATAAACCATAATATAATTGCCATCTATTATATAAATAATGTAAAAATATAAACATCCCATATGAATATTTCCCATCCCTGGACACTTTATTTATCATTACTCTTCACAATTCATCCTATCATACTTCATCCCTATGGTTAGAAATAATCGTTATTTCTCTTTAAAATAAATTTAGATTTTCGTTTAAAAGAAACATTTGCGGTATAATTGTCAAATTTTGTTCTACAATCATAGGCCGCATTATATTGTATTATACATTTCTCATTAGCTACAATGGGTAGATTTCACTAAAGTGTGCCTGGATCATGGTGCCATGATCAACGAAAGCTGCAACCCTACATCCCATTCCATGAGATCAAGGAATGAGTGGGGGGTCGGTGGAAGGCTGGTTAAACCATTTGGTTTTCGACCATTACGACCTGGGTTCGATTCCCGCATTGGACACTTTTTTCTGATTTAAAAAAAAAATGCTCCAATGGCCCCCGATTCTTGCAAAAGTCCAACCCCACCAGCAAGTGCAAGTAACCAAACGAGGCTCTGGCACATTTGTAAGTGCAAAGTCGGAACTGCTTTTCACATGTGTAGATATGTGGTGCACTTACAGTAAAAGAAGTCGCTAACTATCCACCATGATTATCATGGCCTATACCATGTGTACTAGGGATAATAAAAATTAAAAAAAAGGAATGAGTGTAATCTTCACACAAGGAGATAAGAAACAACAACACTAGAACATTACTCTTTGTCAACCCCATTGTTCAGCAGGCTAGAGCTTGCTGTCAATAGTCAGTTGTGTTCTTTCTTAATAAATACTGTTTTGACTGGTTGTTGATATATTTTATTTTTAAAATTGAAATAGCATACAGATTTTATGTGATAAAATAATACAAATGTGATATTGTACAGGGATAAGGTGCATAAATTATAATCCATGGTTACCTTTTCTTGATTAATCAAGAATGGGTATTTGGCCAATTCTAGAATAATTAAAAATCAACGAGAATAGTTGATATTTATTCCGATAGATGGCGCAAGCCATCAGCAACTTTCAGTTGCACGATAAGGAGATGCCTTTTTTATAATACAGATTTTATGCCTTTTTTTGTTATGAATTAGGTTTTTTAAAATTTTATTGTTATATATTTTTAGATAATAAATAGGCACATATTGGCAAATAAATATTTTATTCAATCCAATACAATAGAACCTCCATGAGAGGACACTCGCGCTAGAGGATATCTCTCTACAAAGGACAGTTTTCATTTGAAAAATTACCATTTTTACTATTTAGTAACTCTTTGGTAAGAGGAGACCTCTCCATAAAGGACAAGTTGGCTCTACAATTAGGTGTCCTTTACAGGGAGGTTCTACTGTATATGCCTTTTAATTATCTAAAGATTTAAATATGGATTGCTCTATATAGTTTTTTACCATTTATTATTATTTTTTCAGGTTTATTATGAGATTAATAAGCCCCATATTTCTACTGTCTTCTGTTGATAAATTTAATTGCCATCTATTGATAAAATCTGTAACATTTAATTTTTGACAATGTTTTTTTTTTATATCTACAGACCTTACTACAATGATAAAAGTTATTGCATGAGAGTTTTTTTTTTTTTCCAATAACTTTTATCTTTGCCCATACAGTCTGTAGAGATAAAAAGAAACGCATTTCCAAAAAATTAATTGTTGCAGATTTTGTCTTCTTCTTTCTCATCTCCACTCAATCATATTAGGGTGTCAAGCTTGTCTGCCTTTGTCATTAAGACTGGGAGCACTACTTAGTGGCAGGCTGACTTAGCTCCAAAAGAAATGGCCGCCTCTGACATGAGGAGCAGACACCATGTGCAGCTGCTCCTAATATGGAGTACAAACGCTGCTCATCCTGTATCCCTGGATCAGGAGCCCTTACAGGGTACTATCAGCTGGGCCAGCTGAGCCCAGGTTTTTAACCGAGCTTGTTACTGCTCTCCCTCTTCCTTTTTTATCCGGACTTGGGACCAGCAAAGGCCGAGTTTTCTCTTTGTTAATTAAGTAAGTTTAAGTTTTCAAGTTAGGAACGGCTCTATGTTTTTTTTTTCAGGTTTGGTTTATGTTGAGGTTAGATTCAATCCACCAATATTTTATGGTTGAAAGTCATGTAATTCACAAACTAAAGCCTCTCATCAAGTATATAATGGATGCTAGTGATGAACAAAGAGGTGCCTTGGAATCTCCTTATCATCTGATAAAATGGAATTGCTGATATTTCTTGAGGCCCTATTTTCCTATTTTAATAAAATCCAAATAAAACATTTTAATTGTATCTCTTTTTAATTCAAGACATTAGTATAGAGATCACCCAGGTTCCTGGAATGTCAACCATCTGGAAGAGATGGAAAAAAAATTCTCAATGGGTAACAAAATCAAAATCCGAATAAGTAAATTATAAATCATGTTTTAGTACTTACAGAGAAAAAGAACTCCGCCTTTTCCGGTCCCAAGCCCGGATGAAAAAGGAGGAGGGGGAGCAGTAACAAGCTTGCTAAAAAACCTAAGCTCAGCTGGCCCGGCTGATAGTACCCTGTAAGGGCTCCTAATCCAAGGATACAGGATGAGCAGCGTTTGTACTCCATGTTAGGAGTTGCTGCACATGGCATCTGTTCCTCATGTCTGAGGCTTCCATTTCTTTTGGAGCTAAGTCGGCCTGCCACTGAGTAGTGCTCCCAGTCTTAATGACAAAGGCAGACACATTCTACTTCACACAGTCATGATGGTTGTCAAACAAGCTTGATACCCTAATATGATTGAGTGGAGATAAGAAAGAAGAAAAAGAAGACGAGAGAAAAAGTCTTGAATATAAAATACTCACTTCAATTTTAGTCTTGTTACCCCTCTTATGATTTTTATCTATACTACCAATTGTACCTTATCAAGATACTGGTACGCTACAATTTAAATTATAGATAAGAAACATAAGGTATCAAGACCAAATTAAAATAGGGAGTTAACGACTTTTCACACCACCTTATCAAGATTCAAAATCTAAATAAGAACACTATACATTCCCAGCAGCACAGATTACTTATAATTAGTTTACCTATTTTTAGACATTATCCATTGAAGAATGCAAATAATTTAGAAACATAATCCAAATTGTACCTTATCATTAATGCACATAATTGAAACATATATTTGGAGTATATTATTATGACCCATTCTAAAAAAAAAAAAAATGTAAGAATTTAAATTACTAAGGTTAGCTAAAAAGTTTTGACTGACATTTGAAAATAATCAAAAGGTATCAAGACCAAATCCAAATAATCGAATGTTTGTGAAGTTTCAGTAACAGCATTATTACCATCATCAGACAAAGAGCTAAATACAAATTGTACCATATCATGATATTAGAAATGCTTATTGACTGGAACTTGAAGGGGAATTTCAGAACTTGATATCAACATCTAGACAGAATCTACAATGTTCTTAAGGAAGTGGGATTTATTTAATCAAGACAATGTCAAGTCCCACATCACTAGAACTATTAGATAGAAATTTGAACAACTGGATAGAGTTGAGATCCTACCTTATCCCCCTTACAATCCTGATACTGCTCCCTCTGGTTTTGGTCTGTTTCAATCAATGGAGCATTTTCTTTGAGGACACAAATTTGAATTATTTATGGAATTTGAAAAAGTTCGTATACACTTATGCCTGCATGCAAACAAAATTAAAGACTGTTTCTTCAAACCCATTGTTGGCATGTCATTGTTGAAATTGCTGGACTTTATTTTGACGATTAGGTGTTTCAATGTTGATTTACCAAATTTTATTGTTTTCAGCTCACCATTTTTATTTATTTTTCTTAAAGACGAATCAAAACTTCTGCCTAACCATATGTAATTAACCATTCCAGAGAGTAGCTGGTAGTCCAAATTATGTAGTCTGTGAAATAACACAGATTTCCCTTTCTTGGCCTTATTTGATAGCATTTAGGTAAATTTTTACCTGATGTAATGAATTAAGCCTTTTTTTTTCTATTCCAGGATTTGCGCCTATTTGATTCTTGATCCTTGAGGAATCTCCGAGAGAAGAGCCTTTGTTTAATACAGAGAGAGGAACCCAAGGAACAAGCCATTCT
Source organism: Cordylochernes scorpioides (assembly GCA_030710605.1). Lineage (NCBI taxonomy): Eukaryota > Metazoa > Arthropoda > Arachnida > Pseudoscorpiones > Chernetidae > Cordylochernes > Cordylochernes scorpioides. Next base: position 37,444,875 of record CP092863.1, on the reverse strand, counting down.
TCAAAATAAAAAAAAAGAGCTCTTCTCTTTTAACCCCAATTTGTGAACAACTGTCAAATTTTTCTTACATGAAAAGATACCATGAAGATATCAAATTTGAAAGCCACAAAGCTTCTTTAATTGCTAACATACTATCAAAACAAAATTGAAGCTTTATCTAAAGAATTTTTACTTTAAAAAAAATATTTTTGTTCCATTTCTCAGTGGTCCCAAACAATAATACATTCTATTTTTTAAAACCGTGCCAATCGAGAATGTATCAAAATTGTCTCTTTCATTAATGAATGTTCCAAAAGAAGAAATAGAAATTTCGAGAATAAAATTTCTTTATCCACAAATATATAATGGTGCTTTTGAAGTTAAGTTGTAAAAAGCATGAATACCATTCAATGTCCAAACAGTCCATGTGCAGTCAAAAAGTATTTAGAGACATTGGTATAGAGATCACCCAGGTTCCTGGAATGTCAACCATATAGAAGAGATGGAAACAAAATCAAAATTCGAAAAGGTGTAATTTATAAATGATGTTTTGGTACACTTACACTAATAACCATTTGTTGGATTATAGATAAGAATCACAAGATCAATTCTAAATGAACCTCAGACAGCATTAAACAACACTAACAAGATTTAGAACAAGCCATCTCAAGCCATTGAAGATAGAAAATAATAATAAAATCTACCCCACTTGCCCAAAATGTAGCTTGGCACCTGCAGCTCCAGAACCTATTTTGGCTTGCATTAGATGCACTAAACAAGACCTTTGGGAGAGGCCGCTGCTTATCATAAAATAGCTCGAGGAGCATGAACTCATGGAATTCGTGCAAGCTTTATACACAAGGGGATAAAAACAACAAATAAGCAATTTATATGTGACATTTCTCTCTAAAAGAATTGTTACCCAAATGTCACATAGAAATTAATTATTTGGATTTGGTCCTATTACCATGTGCTATTCTAGAACTATTGGCTCTGTGTGGATTTTTTAGGATACCCTAAATATGGCATCTTAGTTTTTTTTTTTTTTTTTCAAAAAAATGATGGGTTCCATTTAAAGTGTGGCACACCATCTATCAACACTGTGGGTAGAAGTACAGATGATATATAATTACATCAATGATAAGGTACAATTTGGATTATAGATTATAAACACAAGGTAATAAGACCAAATCCAAATAAATAAATAGTGTGTGACATTTTGGTAACAGCGTTGTTACCGAAACGTCACACACTATTTATTTATCTGGATTTGGTCTTATTACCTTGTATCATTACATCAAGATATTTTGGTAAATGGATTTGTTATAACTCAAACATCGACACACATATTCACATACTAGAATAACATCTGATTGGACATGGAAATGTCGAATTGTAATGGGAAAACAAACTTTTTGGAGCATCAAATACTGTTAAACCTGTCAATAGCGCCTTCCTCTCTATAGCACCCGATTTTAAACATTAAAATGTAAACATTTTACATTAAAAGTGACCTGTCTATAGCACCCCCTCTCTATAGCACCCTATTTTGGTGAGTCTCAAGAGGGGGCGCTATAGACAGGTTTAACTGTATATATCAAGGTTTTGAACACAGATTCATGCTTGAAAGGTTTGAAGATATGTTTTTAGGCTTTTATTTCTCTTTAAATTAAAATAATTTCCTCTTGTCTCATAGGGATACCACTCTGAGAGACCTGGATGGTGAACCTTCTCAGCAGTTTTCCCAGTTGAATACACCAATCTGGCTGTATTGTTGACAGGGATTTCTCTCTTATCTGATACAACTAGGCACAACTGTAGAAATGTTTTGTAAAATATTCTCCCTCTCTTGGTGGATCTATTTGTTCAAGGATTCAATGATCATAAGGCACAATTTGGATTATAGATTAGAACTACAAGGTAATAGGACCAAATTCAAATAAATTAATAGTGTGTGACATTTCAGTAACAGCGTTGTTACCATCATCAGACAAAAGACAAAGAAAATCTATCTTTTTTTTTTTTTGCCTTTTTTTGATGGTAACAATGCTATTACCGAAATTTACCGATTAAGTAGATTCCATTTGTTGAACTATTCAAAACCTCAATATTCCTTCCCTCCCCAGACAGCACTTGAAGATTTCTCACACACAATTATTTATTAAAGTCATATTTTTTAGTGTTGACTCTTTGTTTAGAAACACAAGGTGTAGTAAGGCCAAATCCAAATGAATAAATGGTGTGTGACCTTTCAGTAACAGCATTGTTACCATCATCAAACAAAAAGTACTGAAACTTAATTTATCGCCAAGTAAAAGTAAACTTCATAATCACAAGTACTTCATTCACTACTTTTGTCTGATGATGGTAACAACGTTGTTACTGAAGCGTACACACTATTTATTCATTTAGATTTGGTCTTATTACCTTGTGTTTCTTATCTATAATCCAAATTGTACCTATAATCATTATTCACTTTCAAAAAAAGACTTGGTCTTATTTCCCCAAGTATGAAGATGTTTATAGTAATGCTGAAGTGCAGCAGCATTGTTACCCTTCATTAGCTCAGTGCATGTGGACCCAGATTGGCTGAAGGAACTGAGCTGGGAGGAGGACCAAGCAACCCCCAAACAGAGGCACCGCCATCTGCGGTGGTTCCTGAAGCCAGTGAGCTCCCCAACTGCGCTGATCAGCCAGGGGATCATAAACAGCCTAGAACAGAGGCTCGGCATCCCTCTATCCCACATCAGAGGGTCTGATGTGGCTGCCGGGGACCCCGTCTCCCTGCATGACCTGCTGGAGGTCCTTGTGTCCTGTCACCAGCTGAGTGTCATCTCCTCCCATAGAGGTTGGTTGGAGGGTACTTTGTCTCCACTTATGGCAAAATTACAATTTTTCCTGTAAGGAATACCTCAATTTCCTTGATAAGGCACACAATTTGGATTATAGATTATGAACACTAGGTAATAAGACCAAATCCAAATAAATAGTATGTGATGTTTTGGGAATCAACACTGTTACCGAAATTTTGAATATTATTTATTTAGATTTGGTCTTATTACCTAGTATCTCAATTTCTATTTATTAAGACTTATTAAAAATGAGAATATAAGACTACAAGGTAATAAGTCCAAATTCAAATAAATTAATAGTTTGTGACAACACATTACATTTGGTCTTATTACCTTGTAGTTCTAATCTATAATCCAAATTGTGTCTTATCATAAATATAAACATTAATTTCCTCTGATACTTTTTTTGAATAGTTACAATAGAAAGAAGAGAGAGGAAAAATTTTACGAACATATCACAAGATAACACAAGGCCAAACCTAAATAGGTAAATTATATAGGACATTTCATTGTTACCATCTTCAGATGAAAGTACTCTGAATGGCAACCTTAAAATATAAAATCATCTCTCAAAAGTAGAGAAGTGAAAGAAAAAAAAAAAAGGTGCAAGAGCACAAATGTATATTGGTAAATTCATTCAGTACTTTTGTCTGAAGATGGTAACAACAAAGTTACCAAAATTTCATATATCTTTTACTTATTTGGACGTGGTCTTGTTACTGTTTAATTCTTATCATTAATCCAAATTGTACTTCATCTCTATTTGCATCTGAATTATATGGTGACAACCTGTGTAAAAACAAACAAACTAGGTTTTCATATTTAAAAAATATTCTTATATAAAAAAAATATATAATGGCACAATTTTTTTTAGGTAATTTATTCAAGTCTAAAAATAATTTTATTAGGTGCTTCTTAAAAAGAATAATCCCCAGTGAAAGGAGATAATATATATATATATATATTTTTTAAATCTTAAAATAAAGTTTTTTTTTATTTTAAATTATTTTTTAAAAATCATTTTAAAAAATAATAACTTGTATTATAAATATTTTCCAGCCTTCTGTCACCCTAACTGACCGTATGTAAATCCTTTATTTATCTAGACTTGGATAAACCAGGATACTTATCTCTACCCTTCATAACAGTGAAGAATTAGGGGGTTGGTGGAAGGATGGTCTAAACCGTTGGTTTTCGACCACGACGACCCTGGTTCGATTCCCATATTGGGCACTTTTTTCTCCAAATGGCCCCCGATTCTTGCAAAAGTCCAACCCCACCAGCGAGTGTAAGTAACCAAACGGGGCTCTGGCACATTTGTTAGTGCAAAGTCGAACTGCTTTTCACATGTGTAGACATGTGGTGCACTTACAGTAAAAGCAATCAGTGGCCTTCTTCTACCCAACATGATTATCATGGCCTATACCACGTGTACTAGGGATAATCAAAAACAAAAAAATAATGAAGATTGGGTAGTTTTCTGTGAGCTAACCAACTGGGGTGCTGTCTAGGGACCCTACCTGTCCGGTCCACCAATCAATCATCACCATCCCCCAACTCCCAGGTAGGTGCTGCCATTCCACAGTCAATTCTCATTTATTTGGGACTCTCTGGGACACCTGTCAACAACAATTATCAGTGGTCCTTATTATCAAATGTACAAACTACAATGATGTATTACACATTCTCCCTCTTTATATCAAGTCCAACTTTTTTTTTATCTATTCAAAAAGGATTTTTTTATCAAGATGTATTTTTTTTTTCAAGAGAAAATTGAGGGTTAAAAAAAAATCTTACCTTGCATGTTAAAATAGCTGTAAAATTTGTATTGAGTGTCCCTACAATCTAACACACCCAGGTCATAACACCATGGTTTTGAAGTGGGCATTCTGTATTTGACAAACTGGTGTTTTTTGCAGAGATTGCCAATACTTTCACAAGGTTTTTGTGTTTAACAGGAAAGGTAGCCAATTTTATTTTAGAATATTTCATTAAGGTTATCTGATAATGCACAATTTGGATTATAGATTATAAACACAAGGTAATAAGACCAAATAAATAAATAGTGTGTGACGTTTCGGTAACATAGTGGTTACCATCTTCAGATAAAAGTACTGAATGAGAAATTTTACCACAGCATGTTTTAAATAGTTACTGTTATCAAGTGTGTAAATCTTATTTGCTATCTTTTTTACACACTTGATAACAGTAACTATTTAAAACATGCTGTGGTAAAATTTCTGATTCAGAACAACGCTTTTGCCGAAATGTCACACACTATTCATTTATTTGGTCTTATTACCTTGTGATTAAGGTTATCTCTAATACTCTGTTGCCATCAGACCTCAATAGAGGGGTTAAATTGTACACAGAATTTCACCAATTTGCATAAAAAACCTTATGCTAACAGCCTTGTTACCATCTTCAGACAAAAGTGCTGAATCACTTTTTTGTGAAGATGGTAACAACGCTGTTACTGAAACGTCACACACTATTTATTTATTTGGTTTTGGTCTTATTACCTCGTGTTTATAATCTATAATCCAAATTGTGCCTTATCAAAAAATATTTGATAATTGTGACTATTCATAATTGGAAGTGATTTTTAAAATTATTTTCTAGTCAATCACACTTGGTGAGAGCCTGATACCATATAATGGTAATCATTTAAATCCATTTAAATAATGTATTAATCACAAGGTAATAAGACCAAATCCAAATAAATATGGTGTGACGTTTCGGTAACAGCATTGTAACCATCATCAGACAAAAGTATTGAATGAGAAAATATATCACAGCATGCTCCAAATAGTTACTGTTATCAATGTGTAAACAAGATAGCAGATAAAAAGATAGTTTTCTAAGAACCCTAAAATATCATTCTTTTAATTAGAAGGGGAAAAAAAAACTATCTGATGATGGTAACAACGCAGTTACTGAAACATCACACACTATTTATTTATTTAGATTTGGTCTTATTACCTTGATAATCTGTCCCATAAATAATGTATTGTCATAAGATACAATTTGGATTATAGATTATAAACACAAGGTAATAAGACCAAATCCAAATAAATAGATATTGTGTGACGTTTCAGTAACAGAGTTGTTACTGAAATGTTTTTTTAATGCAAATTGGTGAAATTCTGCGTACAATAAAACTCCTCTATTGAGGTCTGATGGCAACAGAGTATTAGAGATAATCTTAATGAAATATTCTAAAAAAAAAATGGCTACCTTTCCTGTTAAACCCATAAACCTAACAAAAGTATTGGCAATCTCTGCAAAAAACCCCAGCTTTGTCAAATTCAGAATGGCCACTTCTAAACCATGGTGTTGTGACCTGGGTGTGTTAGATTGTAGGGACAGTCAATACAATTAGGTCTTATTACCTTGTGTTTATAATGGATTGTCCTTAAAGCCAAGTTTAAATGTTTGTTCTGCTTGGTGGCAGGGTCTCCTTAACTCTGTACCTTCCCTGAGTGAGGGCTTTGACAACCTCAGCAAGACCTTCAGCTCCCATGTCTCCTCAGGTAGGCACTCTGGGATTACTGCATTTATTGACTCCCCGCCCCTAACACAATAATTGAACCTCATTTTAACAACAGCACATGGGGGAGGACCCTCATATCATGTTTCTATAACTCTCTTGTTGTTGTTATAACCAGGGTTTACATAATTGGAACTTTCAAATTAGGATGTTATGACCAGGGTTTTACATAATTGGAACTTTAGATTTAGGATGTTATAACCAGGGTTCACATAATTGGGACTTTAGATTTAGGATGTTATAACCAGGGTTTACATAATTGGGACTTTAGAATTAGAATGTCACAACCAGGGTTAAAATAATTGGTCTTTAGAATTAGAATGACACAACCAGGGTTAAATATAATTGGTCTTTAGAATTAGGGTGTTATAACCAGGGTTTACATAATTGGGACTTTAGAATTAGGGTGTTATAACCAGGGTTTACATAATTGGGACTTTAGAATTAGGGTGTTATAACCAGGGTTTACATAATTGGGACTTTAGAATTAGGGTGTTATAACCAGGGTTTACATAATTGGATCTTTAGAATTAGGATGTTATAACCAAGTTACCTTTATAAAAGAGTTATAACGAGGTTCCACTGTATATATGTATGTGTATATCCACATTAGATTTTAACTGAAATTTATTGTAAGTACTAAATAAAAAAATTCAAATTAAATTTGGCACAGTAGTAGATAAAAGGATATAGTTTTGATTTATTCAATGTAGCTTCCTTTATTAGCTACAATTGTCTCAAAGTGAGTGTGGAAGGAAGCGCAGGCCTGGGTGACAATGACCTTGTCCATTTGGGTCATCACTGTGTGAATCGCTTTCTTCACAGACTGGATAGTGTTGTGGGCATCTCTCTCAATCCATAGTAGTTGAAGGGGTTACAGTCTGGAGAATTAGGAGGCCAAATATCAGGAAACTAGTGACTGGGGACATTAAGGCCTTGTAGGTTGGAACCGAGTCCTATTGGAACACCTTTCCATGTCCAAACAAGGCTTCACAACAGTCTCCAGGACATTGATATAGGTGTCAACGTTCATCCTCAAAGAAATAGGAAGGCATGATATCAACTTCACTGCTGATAATGCCAAGGACCATCACGGTGTAAGGCAATTTCATATGCATCACAAAAGGTTCCTCTGAGGGTCTTTCCAACTCCAGCGATCATTCCTGGAATTTACCTTTTGGTCTGCATTAAAGTTCTTTTCCTCAGAGAAAACTTCAGCATGCCACAAAATTCATGTTTCAGGTTGTTGAGGAGGGCAGCAGCCTTTCCTTTTCAGTTTATTTCTCTTCACATTCTCAGTAAGCAACTGGCCTTTCTGAAGTGCATAGGACTTGAGACCAAGGTTTTCCTAGATAGAGTTCTGACAATTCTCTTGGCAATGGCCCTCTCATGCTCTTTCCAGGGTTTCCATCAATCTTCTCCTTGACATTTTAACTAATTCTTCACCTCTTACCCTGTCCAATCAATGCAAGTGCTGTTTCCTTGCAGCCAATCTCTCTTTCTTACTGTCGGCCTCATCAAACTGCATCTTGACATGATAAACAGTGGTTTGGGGCAACTTAAGAAAGTCCACTATCTCTTTGGGGCTTCTTCTGGCATGCAGATAATGATGGCTGCTCGATTTACATATTTTAAAAATGATTATTCATCACTACACTGTACACACATGTACTGTTAGATTTTACATGAATATGGCTAAGGAATGAAAAAATGCAAATATTTAAAATCTAAAGTAGTATATTTTTCTCTTATGGACTGCAAAAATTATTCTCAATTTTTCAGATACACCCTGTATACATATGTGTGTGTGTGTGTGTTTTTTTTTTAAATTAAAAAGGCATATATTGGATTTTTAATTAAAGATTTATTTATGGATTGCTCTATTTTCAAAACATGTGTGTGTGCTAAAAAAAGGTTTGATGTGATGATGTACCTTGTCAGTTTACTGTGCTAAACAAATGGCAAATATAGAGAGAGAGAGAGAGAGATTACTAAATAAATAAATAGGCTTTGCCCAAAAATGAGAGGTTTTAGCCTTCCATTATTGTTTTAACAAAACATCATTATAGCCATTACTATTTATCAGCATTACAAATATCATCAGCATAATAGGTTCTTATAAAAAGTTGAATATTAACAATTATGGTTTTTGATACAAGAAAATAAGACCTAAATAATTTAATAGTGTGTGACGTTTTGGCAACAGCATTGTTACCATCATCAGACAAAAGAATAAAATGAATAATAAATTTTATTCTTTTGTCTGGTGATGGTAACAATGCTGTTGCCAAAACCTCACACACTATTAAATTATTTGGATTAGGTCATATTTTCTTGTTTCTATAAACTTTAATCCAAATTTTGCTTTATCAATAATGGTTTTCATTTTCAATATGTAGTCATAAAAGATCACAACATTTAAAGTAAAGAATAGGATAGTTTACCTATAACTAGCATCCACAAAGACCTGTGTAAATCACATCATTTCAGATCTAGATCATAGAGTTCTACATCAATCACTATTTATTCCAAACTTCCAAATTTCAGTGACTCCATGTCATCCTTGTCAAGGTTTGTGTCGTTGGCCAGAGCCTGATCTTTGTTATAGTTTAGAATTTATAGAATTTTTGATAAGGCACAATTTGGATTATAGATTATAAACACAAGGTAATAAGACCAAATCCAAATAAATAAATAGGATTTGGTCTTATTACCTTGTATTCATAGAAATTTTTTAATAAAAGAAAAGTAAATACAGGCTGATGTACAGCCCTATAAGAATTTCTCAATCAGCAAGCAGATCTTCTCAACTCAGAGTTTACTTATTTGGTGTCTTCCTTCACATAGGTGCCGCCCAAACTTTGAAATATGCTGCTAGTCAACCAAAATGTTGGGAACCACTGCCTCAAGCCATGATTCACAAGAATAGAGAAGTTGAGGGAAGAAATTGTGAAAGATCTTGCTTGTTCCTGTTCTACCTGAAGAAGTGATGGATGCTCTTTGTGGCCTCCATCTTTATCATGCAGTAAGAGGGGATTGTTGACAAGATGGTGTGTGCAGCAGTTGCTGTGGAGAGTCTGAAATTCCCCGATGATGACAACAAGGTAATTCCTTCCCACCTTAACAGACTGTCTTAAGTGGAAACATGTTGTGTTCCACTAAAATACAGTTTCATGGTTACCTAGTGTAGGAGATTCTCCCATGAGGGACCATAGATTAAAAACTGGCTAAACCTGACCTTCTCTCATGAAGACATCGAAGATTGTTATGATTAAAACACTTGGTCTGACATATGACAGAATGACATTAGAGACCATGTTTTGCCTTAGTTTTAGATGATATCTCATGGAAGACTACTGTACCTATACTTGAACTTGTGTTGAGACAATTCATGCTAATTTTGTCTTGTTGCCCTGAAGAACTGTTTAGAACACAAGACTTACTACAAATTATAAAAATGCCGAGTTCTAAGTCTACTCAAAATTTTTTACTGGTGACTAGCAGGAAGTTCCTTAATTTTGCCATATAACGGCCAGCTTTTGTGTGAATGGCTCTTGATTGGGCTGCTACCACAGTTTTGAATCACTAAAAGGAGGCAGGGTACAGCTCCATTACTACTTATGTACTCTGCCTCGTTATTGTCTCCTAGTTGCGGATAGGAATGTTGAGTAGCCATTCCCATGATAGCTCACCCATAATCTTGTTTTGTTTCTAATCCTCTTGTGCAAAGATTACACCCTCCATTCTCCTTGAGCTGTTTAACAATAAGCAGTGGCCTTTCCCAAAGGTCCTGTTTAGTACATCTAATGTAATCCAAAATGTGTTCTGGAGCTGCAGGTTTCAATCTACATTTTTAGCATTAAAGGAACTCATTGCTAGTCATTGGTAATCTTTTTTTTTTTTGAGCAGCTTTAGTTTCTCTTGAAAAGTTTCTTGAAGCACGGTTTGTTTTGTGTTTGAATATGCAATATATTTAAAACCTCCTATCTCTCTGATGAGCGACCTGCCACCTTTCTGAATGTCCACTTTTGAAAAAATTAAAAATGACAAATTCTTTATCAAATACAACTTTGGATGGAAGACCACCTCTCCAAAGGTGACTAGGAGAATAACTATGTTTTCTCATGGGATATTTTACTCTAATTTAAAACTATGGCTTCTTTAACTGCTGCTGCTGCTGATACAAAGACAGCTCTCTAAATCAGTGTTGAAGGTTGAACAACAAAAATAATATTTTCTAGCTGGGTACTTGTTGATGATAAGCGGTGTATTTGTGCTGTGTATTCTGAAATGTTTATACAGTCTCCTAGCTTGTTGATATCCTGTTGGAAGATCTTGTAGAACTCCGCCTTTGCCAGTCCCAAGCCCGGATGAAAAAGGAGGAGGGGGAGCAGTAACAAGTTCGGTAAAAAACCTGGGCTCAGCTGGCCCGGCTGATAGTACATTCTAAGGGCTCCTAATCCAGGGATACAGGATGAGCAGCGTTTGTACTCCTTGTTAGGAGCCGTTGCACATGGCGTCTGTTCCTCATGTCAGAGGCGGCCATTTATTTTGGAGCTAAGTCGGCCTGCCACTGAGTAGTGCTCCCAGTCTTAATGACCAAGTGACCAAGGCATTCTACTTCACCCAGTCATGATGGATATCAAACAGACACCATCAAGGGTCACAACTTGATACCCTGATATGATTGAGTGGAGATAAGAAAGAAGATCTTGTAGAAACAGAAGTGGTATCTACAGGATGTTAGAGTTCCACTAGAAACTTCCTGATGGCTGGTTGCAAAACAGCATATTCAATCGCCATGTTTCACTTTTCTATTATATTGTCCCATTGGGAAGAAATGAAACCAGATGTCTTTTAATAATTAGGTACAATTAGGATTATACAGATCACAAGGCAACAAGGCCAAGAGAGTGAATTGATATACATGGTATTCATAGCATTGTTAACATAATTTACTTAGGTCTTGATACACCATAATCCTCAACATATACTTACTCTCTAATGAATGTATAGAGTCCATGCATGGGATAATATAAACAAAAAGTAATAAGACCAAATCTAAATAAATAAATAGTGTGTTAGATTTTGGTAACAGCCTTGTTACCATCTTCAGACAAAAGTGATGAATGAGAAATTTAGTCTTTGGATTTCTGGGCTAATTGGCCTATCAAGTAAGGTCTTCTAGCCCCAACATGGCTGCAGAACGCCAACTGGTGGCAAGGGATCCTAAGATCTAGCAGTGGAGGTGTCATCGCGAGGGTGGAGGAAGCTGGAGAGGTCAGGGAAACAGCGCCTTGATGCAGAGAGAAGCAGGGATGTAGTCCAGTTGAGGGGGCAGGAAGTTCCGGAAGCCTAGAACTTGAGGGCTCTAGACTTCAAGATGGGGCAGCTTGAGGCACTCGCCTCGTGCTTGTCAGGAAGGCCCTTGGCACAGCAGTTGGCACATTTGGAAGTGCGCTGGTCGAAAATGGATGGGCAGGCGCGGCCTAAATGAGAAATTTTACCACAGCATGGTTTAAATAGTTACTGTATTCAAATGTGTAAACAAAATAGCAGATAAGAAGAAGATAATTTTCTAAGAACCCTAAAATATTATTCTTAGAATTAGAAGTGGAAAAAAACCCAATTTTTTTTTTAGATATAATTAAAAGTATATCTGTGAATATCATTGATATTTATTCTTTCTTCCATTCTGTTAATTGTAGCACCTCTATTTCGAATGAAAAAAGGCTTCTTTAAATTGTTTCTTAAAGTAATTTTTCTCATAATCTAGTATCTTTGTGTCTTTTAGATTGAAATTATTATGCCCTGTAATTTTTCTATGTTCTACAAGTGCAGAATTCTCAATTTAACTCATTTTCAACTTCCAATTCTAAGAATAATATTTTAGGTTTCTTAAAAATTATCTTTTTCTTATCTGCTATTTTGATAAAGCACAATTTGGATTATAGATTATGATACAAGATAATAAGATCTAATCCAAATAATTTATTAGTGTGTGACGTTTCGGCAACAGCATTGTCACCATCATGTTTGTTTTGTTTTGTTTACACATTTGACTACAGTAACTTATTTGAAACATGCTGTGGTATAATTTCTCATTCAGCACTTTTGTCTAAAAATGGTAACAACGCTGTTACCGATATGTTGCACACAATTTATTTATTTGGATTTGGTCTTATTACCTTGTGTTTATAATCTATAATCCAAATTGTGCCTTATCATTATTATCATGGCCTGTATTATGTATACTGGGGATAGGTAAAAAAAAAAAGGGAATAATTGGTGCATGATGTGTTTGCGCAGGCTTTTTCTTGGAGGGAGTCCAAAGAAAACCTGAACCCTAGAATGGTATTTATGTTTTCGCCAGCTAGTGTCTCTCAATCAGTGAATGGATGAGTCCATCACTGAAGAGAGACAATTCCCCCTTTTTATTTATTTAAGTTCCCCATGCCAAAATATTGTTAACTTTCAAAAATAAATATTAAACAAATCATTCTTGATGAATTAAAATTTGGATAATTAGATGAAAATCTTTAGGTGAAACAAAGGTCCAAAAATACAGTAGAACCTCCATGAAAGAACATTCCCACTAGAAGACACCTCTTTATAAGGACAGTTTTCATTGCCAAAATGACCATTTTTACTATATAGCAACTCTTTGGTAAGAGAAAACCTCTCTCTAAAGGACACTTTGGCTCTCCAACTAGGTGTCCTTTACAGAGAGGTTATACTGTATAAATATATATAGGTGTTGCTTCAGTAACCACATTGTTACCCTCCCCAAACTGGATGACTAAATGAGTTGATATACAAAGATCATCTCTCCCATAAAGATGACTTATTATCATTTTCTTTTGTTGCAATTATTCAGATTTAAATAAAATGTTTCGTCGTTTAGCCAGAGTAGCTGTTTGGGTTGAGTTACTGTTGGGTCATAGTTTATGGCTTTTGAAAGGAATGTGCATGAGTTAGTTTTATTCTTTGGCTTTTCTGGGTATAAATTTGAGAGGGTCCATGCATTAAGTCTCTGATAATGTTCTTCACTCTCCATAAGGGCATTGTTGGCATAATGGCATTAACTTTCCTTTTTCTACCACCTTAATCCTGGATTGAATCCTGCAACAGGTACTTGTCTTCTAAATAAAATATTTCTTCAATGGCCTTCGACTCTTGCACAATCCAATTCCACTAGTCTTCTTCTTCTTTATTATCTCCAACCATCATGAATGGGTGAAGTAGAATGCGTCTGCCTTTGTCATTAAGACTGGGAGCACTACTCAGTGGCAGGCCGACTTAGCTCCAAAAGAAATGGCCGCCTCTGACATGAGGAACAGACGCTATGTTCAGCCGCTCCTAACATGGAGTACAAACGCTGCTCATCCTGTATCCCTGGATCAGAAGCCCTTACAGGGTACTATCAGCCGGGCCAGCTGAGCGCAGGTTTTTTAGTGAGCTTGTTACTGCTCCCCCTTCTTCTTTTTCATCCAGACTTGGGACCGGCAAAGGCGGAGTTAATTCCTCTAGTGAATGCAACTACCCATGAGAAGGGCTCTGGCAACTTGCAAAGGCAAATGTTTTAACTGCTCCCATGTTTATTGATACAGGGTGCACTTGCAGTAAAAGCGTTTGTAAATCCCTACTCCCCATGATTCTCATGGCCTGTACCATGTTTATATGGAATGAAAGAAAGAATTACCAAAAAAATAGACAGATAAAATATAAATTAGCTTTTTTTTAGCTGTAGACATGTATAACTGAGTAACTTATGCTTACCTCTGGTGAATCCTGTATAGGGTCAGTGACCCTAAATAAAGGCTTTTTGTTGTTGTTGTTGTTGTATAACTGAGTAAAAGTTCCATTTACTCTTTGTTGTGAATTAAGCTAACTCCTCCCATAGAAGGTTATGAAGTCATCACCTCTGTAGTGAGGAGGGCCACAGTCTGAAACCATAGGATACAGGTCAACGTTTTGCATTTGTCAAAGAAGCTGTTGTGGCACATTCTTTGATAGGAATATCCACTCAGAGAGCATCAATCAATTGCATTGTTATATTATTAATGCATTTTTAAAATGGAAGAGGTACAGTTAAACCTGTCTATAGCCCCCCTCTTGGGACTCACCAAAATAGGGTACTATAGAGAGGAAGTGCTATAGACAGGTCACTTTTTATGTAAATCGCATCGTATTACGTATTTAAAATCGGGCGCTATAGAGATGGAGGTTAGAAAACAAATACGAGAATCATGGGACGAGAGGGAGGTGCTATTTAGAGGGGGCGCTATAGACAGGTTTAACTGTACTTTTTTCTCATGACTATCATCCCCTCCTATCAAATGACAACTGTCTATCCAGGGGGAGCCGGGGGAGGAACAGAAGATAGGGACAGTCCCCCGCTGCTTCATGGAGGAGGCTGTTCTGGACCCCTGGTGTACGGACAACTCAGACTACTGGGATCCACCTCCTCACCCTGGACCCAGCCTCTCCAACATCCTCAGTGGGTAGCTAGAGAGTTCTCCTTTATTTGGTCTCTCTGACATTTTTGTTATTCTAATATAGTAGGTGTAATATGATGCACTAGCATGCCATCTGTTATAAAAATTCGAAACTATTTTAAACGCGTAAGATTCTTTTTGAAATTAAACAATTTCTACTGCCCTTACTGCAATGGAAAAAAAGCGGTATGGAAGATTAAACTGGGGAAACCGCTGGGAGGGTTCACCACTGATGAGCCAGGCCCTCCCATTAATTTTTCCATTGCAGTAAGGGCAGTAGAAATTGTTTAATTTCAAAAAGAATCTTACGTGTTTAAAATAGTTTCGATATTTTTTAATAGTAAGTGTAAATATACCTAAATGAGCTATATACAGTAGAACCTCTGAGAGAGAATACTCTTGCTAGAGGACACCTTATACAAAACTTTCATTGCCATTTTTATCAATTGACACATTACTCTGGTAAACTCTCTCTAAAACACACTCTGGTGACTCTACAACTAGGTGTTGGCCTTTAAAGAGAGACTAGAACATTGTGGAACCTCATTATAACACCCTTTTTTTTATGATGGCAGATTTTTTTTTATATTCATAATTTTAAAGTAACAAACAAAAGGTAATAAGACCAAATCCAAATAAATAAATTGTGTGTTTCAAATTTATTTGGATTTGATCTTATTACCTTGTGTTTATAATCTATAATCCAAATTGTGCCTTATCATTTAAAGTACCAAGTTATTAAGGACTAATTTTTTAAACCATTGTAATAACAATTTTAAGAAATATGATAAAGCACAATTTGGATTATAGATTATAATAAAAGAAAACAAGACCTAATCCAAATAATTTATTAGTGTGTGACGTTTCGGCAACAACATTGTCACCATCATCAGACAAAAGAATAAATGAGAAAAAATGTTACAGCAAGTTCTTATATAGTCCTGTTATCAAGTGTTTAAAATAAGAACTTGCTGTAACATTTTTTCTCATTTATTCTTTTGTCTGATCTTGTTTAAACACTTGATAACAGGACTATATAAGGACTTGCTGTAACATTTTTTCTCATTTATTCTTTTGTCTGATGATGGTGACAATGTTGTTGCCGAAACGTCACACACTAATAAATTATTTGGATTAGGTCTTGTTTGCTTTTATAATTTTAAGAAATAGAAGAAAAAACCCAGGTCAAGGAGAAGAGCTTCTTTATATAAGAGGATGATTGTACAATCTTACGGGCTAGATACCCATAGAAGGTTGTCCAAAAGCTTGTAGGATCATCTTCTTATAAAAGAAGCTCCTCTCCCAGACCTGTGTCTCTACTTCTATGGTGAATAGGGAGATTGTCTTAATAACCTAAAACCTTGTTCCCAAATGGTGTTGTTAGGACTGACTATATCACTCTAACACCATAGCCTTAAGAAATAGTGTTGAAACATTTTCCCTTATTGTGATTCAAAGTTATAAAACATATACAATTTAAACCTGTCTATAGCGCCCCCCAAAAAATGCTCCAATGACCCCCGAATCTTGCAAAAGTCCAACCCCCACCAGCGAGTGCAAGTAACCAAACGAGGCTCTGGCACATTTGTAAGTGCAAAGTCGAACTGCTTTTCACATGTGTAGACATGTGGTGCACTTACAGTAAAAGCAGTCGCCTACTTCTACCCACCATGATTATCATGACCTGTACCACATGTACTAGGGATAAGCAAAAAAAAAAAGTAGTAGAACTTCCATCAAAAATCTCATCCACAGTTGTCTACTCCGCGAGTGGATTTAATCTTCAGGGTTCAAGTAAATTTCACTTTTTTAATTTTTCTAATTTTTATAGGCTTAGATACTAGATGGGAATTACAAGGTGAACAATATCAAATATGTAATTTCCAGGTGATGTTTTAGTATAGCCATGTTGTTATCATCCTCTGGCCCCAGTACTCTATTCTGAAAATGATGTAATAATGGTAAGAAGATAAACTTGTCACTTATACCTTTGGTCTCTACTCTTGTAATATGGAGTAACAATGCTGATACAGAAATATCATGTATAGAATTATAAAGTTATTGGCTTTCACTTTGGAATTTATTTTCTTGGAGAGGGAAAAATAAAGGAAGGAAATGATAAGGCACAATTTGGATTATAGATTATAAACACAAGGTAATAAGATCAAATCCAAATAAATAAATAGTGTGTGACGTTTCGGTAACAACGTTGTTACCATCTTCAGACAAAAGTACTGAATGAGAACTTTGTCTGAAGATGGTAACGACGCTGTTACCGAAACGTCACACACTATTTATTTATTTGGATTTGGTCTTATTACCTTGTGTTTATAAAGGAAGGAAAATTATATCTCAGTAGTTAATCTAAACATCATTTTCCTAAGTAGGCAGAAAAACGTGTAGACCTTCTATGTTGAGCAGACAAATAGTGGTGTGGTAGATCAAATTGGTGAAACTGATGGGAGGGTTCTCCACTGATGAGCCAAGCCCTCCTTTTCATCTTCTATTTAATGGTGGTATAGTTTAGTTTTACATTTAAAAAAAAAATGTATCAAAATATTTAGTGCTCATTTGAAGATTATTTTTTCAAAAATTGATATAAGGAATTGTATTTAAATACATTTTATCCCATTTGTTTGTAATTATAAATAAAATTAGCCTACAAGAGAGATCATGGCTTATAAGAAGTAAGCTATCTATGGCAGCAATATTTCACGCTAGTCACAATAATGTGTGTGTCAGATAATCACTTGAGGTTTGTGCCTGTACAGACAACAAGCTCTGTGTGTCCAGGTAGCACAGATATGCAGGGCAAGTCCTGCTGCTATGAAGAGCCACAAAGTTCTAGCGAGGACTCAGACTGCTCCTCCGACCTGTCTTCAGACCACAAGGCTGGAGACCATTTCTCTACTTCCCATTTTCTCTCTTCTCCTGAGAAACTCCAGGTGAGTTCCTCTACAGTACTGGACTTGAACTGCCTTATCTCTCTGTACAACATCCATGGGACTTCAGCTCTTTGATGACCTGCTTCTCCCACAAGTACCTAATGTACGATATGTTAATATAAATATACTTTTATATTATGATACACTAGCGCGCCATCTGTTATCATAAACTGGCGAAACTGCTGGGAGGGTTCACCACTGATGAGCCAGGCCCCCCCATTAATTTTTCCATTGCAGTAACGGCAGTAGAAATTGTTTATTTAAAAAAAAAAGAATCATACGCATCTATAATAGTTTCGAATTTTGATAAATATTCTTGCAATAAATGGGAGATCCCAATTTGTTTTTTTATTAAAATTTGACCAGATTTCAGGTATTCTGCCATTTTACATCTACAGTAGAACCTCCCCATAAAGGATACCTAGTGGCAGAGCCAAAGTTTCCTTGAGAGAGAGATGTCCTCTTGCTGTATAGTAGTTAATCAGTAAAATTCTATGAATGAAAATACTGTGAAAAAAAGTTATGCTTAAAATTCTTATAACCTTCATTTATCAGCTGAGGAATTTTTATTAACCCTTTCCTGTCCGTGTGCGCCTTTGTTTACGTGAGAGAAGTTGCTGTCTACTGCGCACATAATACGACCCGCTCGCGCATCTTCCATTAAATCCCTATATTATCAAATATAATGGAAATCATCATGTTTTACAAGTGGAAATATATTTATTAGTGTATATAATAATAATAAAAAAAGTATAAAATATTTTCATTTATATTTCAATAAAATATGGTATTTCTGGAAACAATCGCCCAAATGAAGAGCTGGTTTGTCACTATAGGTTTCACAATTAAAACCTGTTATTTTTCTTTCCACCAGGTGTGGATTGGGAAGAACAGACCTTGAACTCTTTGACAGTCTGGATGTTAGCATTATGGAACCTATTTTTCACCCTTTCCAAGTTTTTTGAAGTTGAGGCTTTCATACTTTTTGGACATTCATTCTGCTATGGTTCCACAAGCTCTTCCACCAAATATTTGCGATATTTTTTCATGTCTGATTGGACTTAGTCCATTTTATTTTCATGTTTTAGGTGTATATGATGTATGAGTTGACAGTAGCCACTTCTAGGCCCCAGAAAAAAAAATTTCCCCACCATTTTACAGTTTTTCTGAGAAAGTTGTATGTTGTACAATAGTGGTCAGTAACATCCACACCTCCCATATCCAAAGTTCTGTCTATATTTGCAGTTGGCTTCCTAATTTCTTCTGAACCACGTCTAGTTTTTCTGGCGACTAGCTGTGTTGAATCTATGTGAAATAAAGAGGCAAGATGAATCACATGTCTCCTTCCCACAGAGTGCAAATACGTTTTTTTTTCTGAAGACAAGAGTTTGCCCCCACTTGAAGCCTTTTTTTTTTCTGTAGCATTCCTTGTTGGTTTGGCATAATGGGTCCAAATAAGTAACTTTGAATTCTAGAAAGTTCTTCAATATGGGTAAAATTTGTGTAGAATCTATCTGTGGAAATATGAAAACGTATAGTTTTTCAAAATGAACTAGACTCTTCTAATATGTAAATTTCATTCGCTTGGGAACTAATATCAGCATTCGTATCTTAAAGAACACATTCAGTTGATGAAGAATCATCCAAAAAAGAGGATTCGGAGCAAGGTGACGAAGTAGCAATGACCTTCAAAAAAGTAGAAATGCAAACAAAATAAGTAACAAATTGAAGTGAGAGGGAATGGAGGATGATTCAGCAAGATTCCCATGTGATTTCCAGGAAACACGACATCGGTGCCAGCTTCCTCCTTCCCCCGCCCCCTGTTTACGCAGAAGCCACTGACAGTGGCTTGCGGCCTGGTAGAGAACCCTAACGCAAAGGGTTAAGATGAAACATCTTAGTGCATGTATCATATGTAAATTCTAGTGTTTTTTAAAATTCTTTCATTCATTCCATATCTTTTTTTCTTTTCCTAGAATTTACCCATACAAATCTGTTTATGAGTTCAGTTGTCTTAAATAGGTTTTCTTGTATATACATTTCACTTTTAATATTAAATGTGATTAGCTTCTACTTTTTTTTCTCTTCTTTCTTTTTCATTACAGAGACTCTGTGGTAAATCATGTATAAGAAATTTATTTTATTCCAATTTACCTAGACTAATCTATTTGTTAGCGTATTATTACTAGTTTTGACATATTTTGATGGAATATGCTTTTACCCTATCATTTTGTAATCTCTATATATATAAAAGTCAATGTATGTATTTATTCTTTGCTGTCTTTATTCCATACAGCCTTCTATCAATATCTTTATCCATTCCAAGTGTCAGACAAGATGTCCAACCATTCTCTGGCTCTCAATCGTCACCAGTAGGTCACTTCCCTACTCAATCATTTTAGGACATCTTCATTGCTGCCAGTCAATTATATTCTCTTCACTCAGCGTGGCATCAAGCTAACTCTTTTATGGGGTAAAAAATTGATTTTTATTATAAAGAAGTGGAATCAAACTTGTGTCATGACAAGTGTGTTCTGTGTGTGCAGCTCTCAACATCCAGGATCAAACACAGTAGGTAGGATCTTGTGAGATGGAGCCATGGGTTGACCATGGTGTGGGCGGCCAGGACCAAGGATGAGAGTCACCTCCGATGTCACCTTCAAGATCCGCAATGAGTTACTCCAGAGCCGGAACCAGCCCAGCCTGGTGTCTGAGGGCTACGGAGGCAGCCCAGCCGTAAGTCCTGCCTCTCTACCGCACATCGACTGCGGTAATGCTCTTGCCATAGGTCAACTGAGGAGGAAGGTGTGTCCCCGGAGACTGGGTGTTCCTGTAAGTAGCCATTATAATACAGCTTTTAAATTTGAAACACTGTAGATTGGTACCTGCAGCTCCAGAACACATTTTGGTTTGCAATGCAGGTAATTCCAAATAAATAAATATATTAATTATTTGGTTCTGATCTTATTACCTTGTGTTTCTAATCCATAATCCAAATTGTGTTCTATCAGCTTCTAAATTTGAATATTCTCTCATAACATCACACACATGCATCTGGCAAAGGCCTTATTGATAGAAATACCATTGCTGGTCTCTCAAGCCTAGATGAGAAAGAAGGTGTGGTGGGGGTGTCCATGGAGAAGATCAGATCGGTCTGTGCACCCTGATCACAATACCGGCCAACCAAGGTGCCTTGTCCATACCATATAGAGGGCTGCAAGGAGAAAGAAGGTGTAACAACCTTATAAAAATTCCCGATGTTAGATGGCTTGGCTGATAGCCCCATTAAGCCTAGGTTCTCTGATGAGGAAGAACTTAGATAATATCAACAATTCTTCAACTAGCAGCACCTTGTCTTCATGTTAGAAGTGGCTGAAACAGTATCTGTCTCCAAAAAAAATAATAATAATTGGTGATGCTCTAAAATCTTCATTGAGTGACCACTTATGTAAATTGAAAATTTTCTAGATCTTAGATACCTCAACTTTCAAATAAGTGTCCATCTCCAGTTATCTTTTTTTTTTGGGGGGGGGGGGGGGCAGTTACTCCCTCACGGGTGGTTATACTGGAACATATTGAGAAAAATGAAATTTGTGAAAATAAGGGACAAATTTCCAAAACTAACTCTTTCTTGGAATCTTCATTTCATTTTTATCGATACCTCAAACCTTTCTTCTTCTTTTTTTTTTTTTTGTTGTTGAAAACAATAAATGCTTTTGCAATCTGCTAAAGGTGGAAAATTGGATTTAGCTCCAAGCTCTTCTATTAACTTGGAACATAATAAGCCAAGTTATTTCACTGACAGGATGCTCTAAGCCAGAACTTGGAATTCCATGTACATTCAAGCAACCTGTACAGATCCCGGCCTCTGTCAACCGGCATTGTCATCAGCGGAGTGTTCAGGACCTGGCCCAGGTAGGTGTGTACCCTGATTGCTGCCACTGTCCACTGACTCCAGTACACCCAGGTACTGGATAACACTGCTGCCTCCTCCCAGACCAAACTGACCGTCAAACAGGCAGAGCTTGGCAGCTTACACCATCTGGCAGACACAACAGTAGGTTAAGATGGCGTGCTAATGCATCAAAATATAAATGTTCTAATAAAAAACACAAATTGAAATTTGTGGAAGAGCGATTGCTCGAAGCATATATTTATAATTGTATGTAATTCTGCTGTCCTCAAACCTTATGTCCATAGTTCATCTAAAATAACCATTCCAAGAGCCTAACATCAGTATCACTATAAAAGGAAGATCGAAAAATGCAATATAACAGCGGTATGGTAGATTAAACTGGCGAAACCGCTGGGAGGGTTCACCACTGATGAGCCAGGTTCTCCTATTAATTTTTCCATTGCTGTAAGGGCAGTAGAAATTGTTTATTCTTAAAAAGAATCATACGCGTCTATAATAGTTTCAAATTTTGACAACGGTAAGGTACACTGGGTATGTAGTGAAGATTTTTGTTGTAGTTAAAAAGTTGTCCTGGCTGTTACTTCTATTTCCAAACCTCTACATGTCCAAAAAATTGGGCGTCAGTGGTTGCCAAGTCATTGTTGCCGAGAAAGTTTCATTGTAGGGATAAAGTTTATTTATATTCATTGTTTTCCAAAGTTTCATTGTTGCAGACAAATTTTCATTTTTTAAGATTAATTATCATTGTTGCAAATGAAGTTTCATTTTTTAGCTAATGCCATTGTTGCCAATGAAATTTCACTGTTGTAGCTAAAGTCATTGTTGTGGATACAATAGTCGTTATTGCCAATAAGTTTGATTGTTGCGAATAAAGTTTCATTGTTTTAGAAAATGTATTAATTTTTGTGGATAAAGTAGTCATTGTTATTTTTAAGTATCATTGTTGGGGATAAAGTGGTTATTGTTAGGAATAAGGTAAATCATTGTTGAGTAAAGTTTAATTGTTGCGGATAAAGTATTGAATGATACGGGCAAAATTTCATTGTTCCATATAAGGTAATCATTCATATGGTTAAAATTTCATATTCAGAAAATATTAGTTACTGATTTTCCTTGTAATGGATAAAATTTGATTAATAGCCATTTTTGTGGATAAATATATTTTGTTGCCAAAAAAAGTTTCAATGTTGTGGATAAAGTAATCATTTATAAAGATAAAGGTCACCTCTCCCGTCAAAATAGACATCAAAACTAGATGCCATCTATATATGACATGTTGAGGATAAAGTGTAATTATTATAAAGAAAATAAAGTCTCCAGAGCTAAGTTTCTTGCTCAAATTTTTTATTCTCTAGCTTTCGGACCTGTGGAAGGACTGACAGGTTCGAAAGCTAGAGAATAAAAATAATTTTGAGCAAGAAACTTAGCCCTGGAGACTTTATTTTCTTTATAATATTATAAATCAGGGAAGAACGTTTATATATAAAGTTTAATTGTTGGGTATGAATTCATTGTTGTGGGTAAAGTTAAATTGTTGCAGATTAAGTAGTCATTATTGTAAATAAAATCCCATTGTTGATAAAAAAAAAAGAATTGTTTTGTTTCTAATAAAGTTTAATTGTTATGGATAAAGTTTCATTGTTGAGGATAAGTAGTCATTTTTGTGTATAAAGTTTCTTTGTTGAGAAGAGAGTATCATTGTTGCAGATATTCATTGTAGTGGATCAAGTTTCATTGTTAAGGGCAAAATATCTCGTTACTGTGGATAAATAGTCATTGTTGTGAATAAAGTATCATTGTTTTGGATAAAATTCATTGTTCCCGATAAAATTTTCATTGTTGAAGATTGTTTCATTGTAATGGATGAAGTTTCATTGTTGTTGGCATAGTAGTTATTGTTGTGTCCAATAAATTGGATTTGGTCTTATTACCTTGTATTTATAATCTATAATCCAAATTGTGCCTTATCGTTGTGTCCAAAGGTTCATGGTAACAAATAAAGGAATAATTGTCATGGTTAAAGTATCATATTTATGGCTAAAGTTTCAACTAAATCTTGATTTGCCATGTAATTAAGTAGAATCCACCTATCAGTTCCTGATATATCTCACCTGAGTTCAGGAGTGAGTTAAACTTCTTTGCTACTGTGATAATCCCCACCTAGTGAAGGCCAAGTAGAACACAAAGGGAGATGTTTGCCGCAGGAACAACTCTACCGACGGCTTTGCTTGAAGAAAAGAATGCCAGTGACCAGGAGGATCTACACTCCATCCTGCCAGAAATCTGGTAAAGTTTGATTTTACTGTTTATTATCAAAATTGAGTTTTCTTTACACATTTCTCTCTCAATCACAGCACTAATAAATTACTAAAATCTGAACAATACAGGGAAGGTTGGCATGGCTCCTGTGCAAGGATGACATAAAATGATGAAGCATCCTCTCTATTGAGCATTGTATGCGAAGCAAATATTTAGAGGTATAAGGGAAAAAATTTAGTTCAACTTTGATATTAAATGAACATTGAATCTTGTTTTGATAAGATTGAAAGTTTGCAAGAATCATGTGAGAGCCAGGGGGTTGGTGAAGGAATGGTATAAACTGTCATGGTCTGGAATCATATCTCACATTGGAGACACTTTTTTTTTTCTGTAGAAATATTGCTACAATGGACCCCTGATTCTTTCAAAAGTCCAACTCCGCCAGGGAGTGCAAGTGGGGCTTTTGCACACCTGTAAGTGGAAAAGTCTAACTGCCTTCCACATGTGTAGACATGTAATAAACTAAGATTAGAGGCAGGCACTAACTACCCATTATGGTTATAATGGCCATGTGTTGTTGGGATTTGTGTGGCCATGTGAGGGCCAGAATGTGGGGTGAGTCAAGCTGAGGTCTGGTGCACTGATTCAAAGAGCTGCTGCCTTGTTGTTCTTAAACCTGATGTTTCTTTCAAGTCCTTGGAGCACACTTGTAGATTTAAAATACAAGAGGGCTGTAAGCCACAACTTTATTAATATTAAACACAAGGTAATAAGACCAAATAAATAAATAGTGTGTGACGTTTCGGTAACAACGCTGTTACCGAAACATCACACACTATTTATTTATTTGGTCTTATTACCTTGTGTTTATAATCCAAAAATTGTGCTTTATCATCTTTATTAATATTAGAAACTTTTTGGTGATATCATCTACATATCTATGTTCAACTAGTGATGAGATAAATGTTTCTTTTACATCATCATACCCCTTAGAGCTGAGGATGAACTTGCCTGCAAGCTTCAAATATCAATGATAGCTGTGGCATATTGCTGCTCTCTTTTATGTTAAGGCAGTAGAATGAGAGTACACCTCTCTGACACTTCATCTCTGCAACTGGGTGTCTACTTTAGAGAGCGCTTCTACTCTATAATTGAGATAAAATATGCATGAAAGTATGAACACTTGGAGTATTGCTCATCTCAGTGGGGGTAATCAAGTATTGATGTTCAGTACTTCTTCCCCGCGTCAGGAGATCCAAGCCACCTCCTGCCCCACCCCAAGGTAAGCTCCCCCGGTGACATTTGTGAAGTCTGATGACATCTCTCATTAATACCTTCAATGTGGAAGAGTGGGTATAATCTCCTTTTTGTGATAGTTTTTACAAAGGTCATTTACAATATAGGGCTGAAAATGTAACTTTTAGCTTACACAAAAAGTGTAAACTAAATTATGTACTTCCTTCTCACATATTACAGTTAAACCTGTCTATAGCGCCTCCTCTAAATAGCACCATCCTCTCTATAGCGTCCGATTTTAAATGCGTAGTACGATGCGATTTACATTAAAAGTGACCTGTCTATAGCACCCTATTTTGGTGAGTCCCAAATCCCCCGCTATAGACAGGTTTAACTGTATTTTGACACTTTTTGGAAAAGTGATATAATAGTGGTGTTTTTGGTATCTGATAACATCAGTAAAGATGCCATATAATGAGATGATGCATAAAAATAAAGTACAATTTGGATTATAGGATAGAAACATAAGGTAACAAGATCAAATATAAGTTATACGTGCTGTAGAAGCATTGTTATCTCACCATCCTCCATTAATAGACACTGAAGTACAAGAGCAATATCAATTATCAATGAAACAAACATAAATATTTGCAACCTAAATTTACTTCCCCCCAATAATACTTATATGTAAATATCCCAACTATATTTGCAGAAACTTCTAGACAGCCATTTAGCTCACAATCCTTCTAAAATGTAATTTATGTATTACTTTGCCTTTCTACATTTACTTGATAAAGGGGTTCTCCAATAAGCTTGTAATTCTGGAAATAAAAGAAACAGTGTTGTAATATATATTTGTTAGTAATTTTTAAAATATTCTTCCCCAATCTTGTGTATCACCAATCTGTATTAAAAAATCCATTTTAAGATATCTCTAAGAAGTTCTTGTCATATTGAGACCACCACATTGCCAGGTCCTGAGATTGAAGCCTGCGTTGATTTTCATTTTGTAAAAAGAAACTGGCGCATGTTGAACTGGTCTCTACCTGTGCGATGTACTTACCCACCATGTTTATTGTGGGATATGAGAAACAAGAAGCCATTGGTGTGTGCAATAGCAACAACCGAGGAGGAGGACAGAGGTGTGGTAGGACTAGAGGGAGATCTCCGCAGACATTTCCCCTTTGTGGAGATAAGCAGACCCACTCTCACCTTGCTGGGACGGCAGTGGAGGCAGGAGCTCCGCCTGGTGGAGTCCAGGGCTGCCGACTTGTTGGCTTACAACCCTTCTTCTAAAGTAGGTGCTGCCGTATTCTCTTCTACCCCTCACTGCAGTCCCAACCACTTGTTTAAAAGTAACCTAATTCTTTCCCCAACCTTATCCAACCTCCCACGGGGAGAGACTATTCATGTTATTTAGGCACTCTCTTACTGTTACTTGTCAATTATAAACACAAGGTAATAAGACCAAATCCAAATAAATAAATAGTGTGTGACGTTTCGGTAACAGTGTTATTACCATCTTCAGACAAAAGTACTGAATGAGAACTTTGTCTGAAGATGGTAACAACGCTGTTACCAAAATGTCACACACTATTTATTTATTTGGATTTGGTCTTATTACCTTGTGTTTATAATCTATAATCCAAATTGTGCCTTATCATTGTCAATTACAGTTGTTTTAACACCATCACTTGGGGCTGTTGGTAGAGCTATGTTGTTGCTATGGTTGAAGCAATTGAAAACTTGGGACTTTAGAATTATGATGTTATAGCTAAGTTGCTGCTATAAAGGAAGCTGTTACAACAAGATTGCACTGTAGGAAGTTTTCAATATAAAGTTTTGTCTTTGGTTATCCTGTGGACTTCTGAAATTGCCCCACACAGGTATTTTCTAACACCAAATAGAGACCATATTAATTTTGTAAAGTTAACCTAATTATCTGATGAGATAATACTGCAGCCAATATTTGAGAGAGGTCTTGGAGTATTTCTTTGATTTATATAAAAAATTGTCAATCTGACAAAAGTTACTTTGTACGGGTTAACACAAAATGCAATAAACTAGGGCCTAAAGTAATAGTAACTAAACACACAAAAAGCGTACACTCAAGAGTACAGCAACAATAAAAAAAAGGTAAATAATAACTCACAATTTGTTAAATAAAATAAAAAAAACAGTACTTATCTTTATTGTTGCGTTGGTAGGGATCGGACCGGGGTTACACAGGTAAGCGAGGAGATAGCCAGACACGGATACAGCACACAGAGAACACTTTAAGCGTCTCCACACGATAATCCACCACACTCCCCTCGACTCCTCTTGCAATACCATAGCCCCCTTATATATACAAACATGGCCACATTCGTCCAATGAGAAGGCGGGAGAGATTGGTTCACTAACAAACAAAAACATTTTCCCACTAAAACTGAGATAAGATAAAAGATAACTGTTTGTCAATATAATTTGACAAATCCACAAAGTGTTACTCTTTCATTTAACTTTATTATATCACACACACACATCTGTGTGACAAAATAAATTTTTATATTTAGAAGTGATAAAGCACAATTTGAGGTATAGATTATAATACAAGAAAATAAGACCTAATCTGAATAATTTAATAGTGTGTGATGTTTCGGCAACAGCATTGTTACTATCATCAGAGACAAAAGAATATTTTTTTTTCTTTTTATTCTTTTGTCTGATGATGGTGACAATTCTGTTGCTGGAACATCGCACACTATTAAATTATTTGGATTAGGTCTTATTTTCTTGTATTATATTTAGGTTTCTAGCTCACACACACACATTAGGTGGACCTTAAGAAAAAATATCTTAGCTCAATGCTGAAAACATTCGTTTTGGGTGAAGTTGTACAAATCTAATAGTTATTGATGTATTTTACTTTCCACACAGTAAAACCTCTCTGATACAAATATTTATTACTTTATTCACATTTTATCAATATTGCTAGTCTAAATTTTTTTTCTTCCATTGAAAATTGGCCTACCAAATTAAGTTTATATAAAAGGGCGTACCTGGATCTGTAAAGAAAAAAAAAATTTTTTTCTCAAAATATTTCGAGAGATTGCTTCCTCTTTATCAATTTATTGAAAATAAACTTAATTGATGGATCGCCTTTTGACTCAAACTACCCAATTAAGATAATGCAAAAGCACAAAAGTAATATTGTAATATAGGATCTGGTGGTTACATTAAGAAAAAACATCTGATGACTTCTGAATTCACTTGCTCAATCAGATTTTTTAAAAGTTTATTTTGTTATTAAAATCTCAAACTTTTTAAAGACCTTAACCATTTCTGGTTTGCATGTGCCTTTGTTTAAGTAAGTTTAGAGGCTGCTCCCTACTGCTCATGTAGTACGATTCCCTCGCACATCTTCCCTTAATTCCCCATATTATCAAATATAAAGGAAAATATCATTTTTTGCAAATGGAAATATATTTATTAATGTATACAATAATAAAAGATGATGAAAAATAATATATATTTTAATTTATATTTCAATAAAGTAAGGTATTTCCGGAAACAATCCCCCAAATGAAGGCCTGGTTTGTCACTACAGGTTTCACAATAAAAACCTGTTATTTTCTCTCCACTATATGTGAATTGGGAAGAACAGACCTTGAACTCTTTGACAGTCTGGATGTTAGCATTATGGAACCGATTTTTCATCCTTTCCAAGCTTTTTGAAGTTGAAGCTTTCATACACTGCGTGACATTGAAAATGGAACACCAAGAAATAGTGGCCAGAAAATTATGCAAATTTCAGGGTAGACGCGCCTAACCGAGTTATGCAAATGATGTAAAATGCGCAGCTCTCGTGCGCACATGGAGTAAGATATAAGGGAAGGAACTTGCAGAAAGGACAGTATTCGTGTCGTTATTTCTTCAAGGAAAATCATTGTAGAAATTTTGTTCTTGTGTCAAAAGACACGTGTAATAACAGAGAATGCCAGGTCATCGTAAACGGAGGCAGTTCAAGCAGACAGACGCTTTTACGAGGGGCATGGTGATCGGACTGAAAAGGGCAGGTTGGTCCATACGTCAAATCGCAGCTGATACACACCTTGGTGCGTCCACGGTGCACCGACTGTGGAGAAGATGGTTGGAACAAGGAAATGTGGCAATTTATAGGAATGTCGGTGCAACCAGAGTGACGTCAGCACGTATGGATCGGCGTATCCTTCGACAAGCAGTGGCGGCCCCACAAGCCACTTGTACCGCCATCCTGCAACGTGTGCAAGACACCCTAGATCATTCCATCTCGACCAGAACCATTTCCCGTCGATTGGTTGCTAATGGCTTGCACTCATGCCGTCCACTAAGAAGACTGCCATTGACCCCACCGAATAGGCGGCAACGTTTGGAATGGTGCCGGGCTAGATCGACGTGGATGACGGAGTGGCACAGGGTCGTGTTCTCAGATGAGTCGCGTTTCTGCTTGTTCAGTGATAGTCGCCGTGTACGCGTGTGGCGTCGACGTGGAGAAAGGTCCAATCCGGCAGCAATTGTGGAACGCCCCACCGTGCGACAACGTGGAATCATGGTTTGGGGCGCAATCGCGTATGATTCCAGGTCACCTTTACTTCGTATTCAGGGCACTATGACGGCCCAACGATACATTGATGATGTGCTGCGACCGGTGACACTCCCCTACCTTCAGGGGGTACCCAATGCCCTTTATCAGCAGGATAACGCCCGACCGCACACTGCTCACATTAGCCAACAAGCTCTGCAAGATGTACAGATGCTTCCCTGGCCACCGTACTCTCCTGATCTTTCACCAATCGAGCACGTCTAGGACATAATTGGACGCCGTTTGCATGCCTTGCCACAGCCGCGTTCAGAGGACGAACTGTGGCAAATGGTTGAGAGGGAATGGAGAGCCATCCCTCAGGACGCCATCCGTACTCTGATTGACTCTCTACCTAGACGTGTTGCTGCGTGCATCGCCGTCCGCGGTGGTCCTACTTGCTACTAAGCCGACGCCGTTCTCGCTCTGTATTATGACTATCATTTTGAAATAAAGATCACTTATTGTTCGTCCCTGTCTCTCTCTGTCTGCCGAGTTTCATCACTTTCAGGCCACTATTTCTTGGTGTTCCATTTTCAATGTCACGCAGTGTATGTTTTGGCCATTCATTCTGCTATGGTTCCACAAGGTCTTCCACCAAATTTCCACAATATATTTTGTCCATTTATTTTTCATGTTATGGGTGTATATGATGTATGAGTTGACAATAGTCACTTCTAGGCGCCAGAAAAATAATTTTCTCCACCATTTTACAGTTATTCTTAGAAAGTTGTATATTGTATAATAGTGCGCCAACAACATTCACACCTCCCATATTCGAAGTGTAATCTATAATGGCAGATGGATTCTAATCTAGTCTAGTTTTCCTGGTAACTATAGCTGTTTTGGACTGGTAAGGGTTACTAAAGGGGTTTTACTGTGTATATATAGCAAAAATGTCACCTTCAGCTCCAGAACACATTTTGACTTGCATAGATGCACTAAACAAGACCTTTGGGAAAGGCCACTACTTATCATCATTTTTGCACAAGAGAGAGGGGATAAGAAACAATAGCAACAACAAAAATATGTTTGAAATGGTAAATGAATGGTAAACACTTTTCCAAATGTGTTTCTCTGTATAAAGTTGTGTCCAGTTTGTGGCGGAGCAGGTTGGACGTCAAAAGAAGCTGACCCAGATTGCCCAGAGAGACCTCCTGTCCAGTCTCACCCTGGTGAGTACCCAGCCCAGTTGTCACCACTAGAATCTTTCACAAATTTTTGGCACATTTGTTTTCAACTACAGTACAACCTTCTCTGAGACAAAGTGTCCTTTAGGGAGAGCTTTCCTCTTACTGGAAAGTTGCCAATTAGTAAAATTTGTAATTTTGGTAATGGAAAGGTGTCTTTTATATATTTTTCATTTGACTACTAGTAAATGAAAGAGTTAAATTGTTGGTTGACAAAGAATCACTTCCGTGGGTACAAAGGATCTTTAGGACTTTATTTAAGCCTAATAAATAAAATAATTACAGAAGAGTGTAAAAATAAAACAGCAATAAAGAAAACAGCAGTTACAAACTCACCAACTGCAGCACAGTGAAGGAAAGCAGGAACAGAACAGGAGACAGAAGTTGGTAAAACCTTCTAGAATCTTCCAGGAAGTACACCGGCGGTAAGCAGCAGTCCGACCTCTTGAGACAGCAGCTCACGTTTTCTTGAACGTAGCTTCGTTTTTCTTCCTCTCAGCATGAGTTCCTCATCCCTATATATTCCAGAGTAGATCTTTCCAGAACAGTCATGGTTGGTCAGCAAATCAGAAAGCTGCTAGCCCTAAGCCTTGCACAATTGCTTTAGATTGGCCAATTTTTAAATTCTGATTTTTCTACATTATTTTTGAACGTCCTGAAACATTCTATTACGGAATTCTATGTAACAATATGTTCTATGTAACAACTGTGGATTTATCTTCCATTCAACCCTAATCCCATGTACGAATATTATAGTAGTTGATTAAGGGGATTCCTTCATAAGCTTGTAAGGTCAGAACTAAAAAGTATTAGCATCTTTATTATTGTAGTGTAACTAGAATCTTTTATCTTTGAAATATTTCAAGTCTGTCTTAAAATTGTCAGCTAATGAATTCTCTTGTATAATTCTCACACTCTCTCTCTCTTTTTTTTTTGTTTTGTTTTTATAGCTTTTTTTAAATACATACAGTATAAAAACTCCCATGAGAGGTTCCTCAGATGAGTGACTCACCTTTGGAAAAAAAAAGATTTGATCTGATTAAACTTATCCTTCAATGAAAGATTGCTTATATTTGTAGGTGACTTCTAATATATATTTTGTTTAATTAAAAAGGCATATATTGGATCAAAATATCATTTATTTAAAATAAATGATATTTTGATCCAATATATGCCTTTTTAATTAAAGATTTATTTATGGATTGCTCTATTTTCAAAAATATATTTTGTTGTTCAGCTGGACTTATAATCACTTACCTCTCTCTCTGTTGAGCTTATTACCCCACATTCTCTATCTGTTTTTGGTTCATCTTTCTCCACCTGTCATGCTGATTCCTGTATAGGGTTGGCTTTTCCTAGCTATATATAGTTTTTTTTTTCATCTTACCCTAAGTACACAAGGTACAGGTGATGATAATCGTGGCGGATAGCTAGTGTCTGCTTTTTTACTGTAAGTGCATCCCATGTATAAACATGTTGAAATCAGCTCAAATTTTACATTTAAAAGGTGCCAAAGCCCCTGTTTGGTTACTTATATTCACTGAGAGGGTTGAACTCTCTCTCTGGTGCAAGAGTTGGGTCCATTAAAGCCATTTTGTTTTGGTAGAAGCGAATTTCTTTGAATGCCCCTTCTTTGTAAAATTAGTTTATTTGTGCGCTGCCACTCTCTATAACATGGCTTTTCAAATGTTAACGCACACAATAGGAAACTAGTTGAAATCTTAACATTTTTATGTATTAAATTCTTCCATTAAGAACTTCATGGTGGCTGAGACCATAAGAAGCAAGGTAACCCTAATTAAAAAATTGTTTAATGATGGATTAAAGAAGTTTAGTCTGTGTGATATTGACCTTAATAAAGGAAAAATTGTAATAATTGTTATCAAAGTGGTTTTACTCTGTGTAGGATTATTATTTCTGTACAATAACTGTTCTAAAAGCTTCTGTTGTGAACCTCCACCAGTCTAATGTCCGGGAGAAGAGGAAGCTAGAGCTGGCTGCCCAATCCTCCCTCCAGACAGCGCGGCTGCGCAACGTCCACCTCAGGCGGTATTACCACCAGTTCCTGCGTGAGTTCCGCAGGAGGGCGGCTCTCACTCGCTGCAGAGGGGAGATGGTAAGTTGGTGGGATAAATCCTTTGTAATCTGTCCGCCTGTTTATCATTTTGGTGGCATCTCCAGTCTTGAGATTCTGAAATTGGAAACCCAGATGGGTTTAGTCCCAACAGTAAGATCTGGAGTAAAACCCAATGAGGAAAAATGAGTACATGTACTTAAACCCATGTTTGGTTTAATACTGCAGTGTCTGTCCAGCGTGTTGCCACTGCAGTGAAAGAGAGTTGGAAGGCTCGGCGAATGGATTTCTTCAGTCTCTGCCGCCAGCACTCTGAGAAACTACAGCAGACCCACCTGGAGCTGGCTACTCGCTTCTTCTCCCTGCAGCACTAGTATCCTTTGTGGCCTCTCGGATCTCTGTTTGAGGATTTGTTGCTTTCAATAAAGGATGTGAACATTCTCACTACATTCTTTGGCTAATTGAATAGTAAGGAGCAGGTGATAAGGTACAATTTAGAGTGTAGATTATAAACACAAGATCAAATAAATAAATAGTGTGTGATGTTTCAGTAACAGCCATGTTACCAACACAAGGTAATAAGACCAAATCCAAATAAATAAATAGTGTGTGACGTTTCGGTAACAGCGTTGTTACCATCTTCAGACAAAAGTACTGAATGTAGTACTTTTGATGGTAACAACGCTGTTACCAAAACGTCACACACTATTTATTTATTTGGATTTGGTCTTATTACCTTGTGTTTACAGTAGGAAGCCACTTTTTAGCCTGAAAACATTTCTTACACAAAGTAAGGAAGTAAACATGACCATGTGGGATATAACTATTTAGTATTTCACTCATGCATTTGGATGACTGATAATTTGGATGACTCACTGTTTTCTGATCTATTCAATAAATATGACCTCTCTTTTTATAAAGTTATCTTATTGTTAAGATCTTTGATAAGGCACAATTTGGATTTATAGATTATAAACACAAGGTAATAAGACCAAATCCAAATAAATAAATAGTGTGTGACGTTTTGGTAACAGCGCCGTTACCAAAACGTCACACACTATTTATTTATTTGGATTTGGTCTTATTACCTTGTGTTGTTAAGATCTTTGTTTCTCTCATTTCAATACCAGGATTTTGCAGTATTTGGATTTGATCATATAGGCTTGCTGTTCAAACACTGGATTACCACCTGGCACAAAACTGAAGATCCACCAATAACTGTCCCCAGGTGATTCTGTAGTATCATTATCAGAGTGAAGTACTGTTGATTTATGTACTCTGGCGTTGGTAGCATATTGGTGAAAATTTTGCCAGGAGGAGACATTGAATACCTCTCCTGTCTAATTAGATACTAAAAACTAATAGCAATCTATTGACTGTCTCTGCAGACATATTTTGACCACATAGACTATCCACTTTACCAGATAAACACCTCTTTAACAAATTATGAGGATTTCATTTGAGATCTCGTGTGGATCTCATGAAATCAAAGTCTACCCTGGACTGAAAAGGGCGATTAGCTTGAAACCATGGTCTCCAGATGGTGTTTATCAATTTACCAAAGCTGTGTCTCTGTCACTGACCTGAGTCTGCTAGTTTGGGGAGATGGTAAATAGATGGCACTTTGTTTTTAGCGTCTAATTTTATGAGAGAGGTGACCTTTGTTTTTATATATACAGTAAAACCCCTCTATAGTGAACCTCAATGGGACAGAGCTTTTGGTTCACTATAGCCACGGTTTGGCTTTTTTTTTTTTTACTTTTCCCAATTTTTATACCGTATAATTAAAGGACAGCCATACACACAAGAAGAGGCTTCCTCTTAATAGTGGTCACTTTGTTTT
This sequence comes from Cordylochernes scorpioides, assembly GCA_030710605.1. Classification (NCBI taxonomy): domain Eukaryota; kingdom Metazoa; phylum Arthropoda; class Arachnida; order Pseudoscorpiones; family Chernetidae; genus Cordylochernes; species Cordylochernes scorpioides. The sequence continues at coordinate 37,409,933 of CP092863.1, read as the reverse complement.
AATTCCCTTAATTGACCAATTTCCTTACATTAATACTGAATAATAATAGAATTCATTAGATGATAGGTTCTTCTTATCATTAACATACATGTACCTCTATGTCTAATTTCAAAATCAAGACAAATCCTAGGCAAAGTTTTATTAAATATATATTCAAAGATATAAAATGATTTTAAAGCATCATTATCACATTATATAATACATTGTTTACTTGGAAAAATGGCTCTAACACCTTGTTGCTTCAAAGCATTCTTCAAGCATTGCACCATTCAAATAAAGTTAGTGTTTTTCTTCCATTTCATTTTCCCACATATTCTTCTAGGTCTAGATTTCGTTTTTTTTAACCTGTCATGCAAAACATTGCCGACTTTAAAATCACCATAGTTAATGGCATAAAAATAGTTTTTGTTTCATCACGGGACCATTTATTTGGATTTTTTTTAGCCCTAAAACGTACGATCGCGATCGCGGCAAAAGTTGAGGTTGATTCCTCTTTGTAACAATTTTTTAATGGTTTTATATTTTATCTTTTATAATAGAAAAGTTATATTCTCTTATTTTAATATGTTCTTAACATTTTGCCTGTGTTGTTTCACTTTGAAAAGTTCTGAAAATGGCCTTTTTTTTTTTTTTTAAAGAAATAACGCTTTTGTTTTTAAAATGCCTTTGTTTTCTTCATTTTGGAAGCCATTTGTATTTTTATATTTCAAATTTAATGGATGCAAATATATTCTATTTAATAAAAAAGTATAATGTGTTAAAATTTATACAGCATACAGCAAAAATAAAGTGCAAAATTCAAAACAAACAATGCCGCTAAATGTATTGTTTTGAAATCGCGATCCGCGAGCTGAAACATGCTCAAAATTTGTTTTTTTGTTTTTTTTTTTTTTTTTAAATTACAATTCTAAGTTCGTTATAAGCATAGTATTTTAAATAGATTTTATTATTTTGGGACCGAAAATAGGTTCGTTATAGGGGTAGTTCGTTATTCTAAAAATCGCAAAGTTCGTTATAACGATGGTATTTTCAATGGAATGGAATTGGGAATCGGCGTGGGTTCGTTATAAGGGAAGGTTCGTTATATCCAGGGTTCGTATTAGCGGGGTTTTACTGTATACTGTATATATATATATATTTTTTAAAATGGGGAATTCCAAAACTTAAAATAAGCATAACAAAAAAAAAAAGCATAATCTCAAATTTTATTTATATATATTACATTATTACACACTCTATAGATGAACCTCCCATTAGAGACATTGCTACTCTTGGAGTCTCTCAGGGAGGTGCTTATTATTCTGCAGATCCCAGGAGCTGCTTACATCTGTAATCCAAATTGTTTGTAGTCACCCAAAGACTTAACCCAGATGACCTAGCTATGAGGACCAGTGCTCCCTGCTGCAAGAACAACTGACTCGGGACCACTCCCAACTGGAGACCAGGGTCCGAGCCCAGCAACTGGTGGGTGCTCTCTCTGGGCTTTGTTATTGTACACATGGCAGCCATGATTATATCATGGTGTAACCTTTACATAAAGGTATAAGAAACAACAACAATTATCATGTGGTGACTCCTTTTACTGTAAGTACACCTACATAGGTAGAAGCAGTTGGACTTTGTTGTTTTTTCTTATCCCCTTGTGTAAAGATTACACAAATTCCATAAGTTCATGCTCCTTGAGCTGGTTGGACTTTGTACTTAAGCATGGCAGAGCCCCATATGATTTCTTGCTGTAAGGTTTGATATGATTTGAGGGCATCAGAAGCCTTTTTTTTTTTAAGTAGCTTCAGTGCAGGTTTTGAACTCTTTTTCTGGTGACAGAAAAAGACAGTTTAGTCTATCCTGAACTCTAGGGTGATGGGACTGAAGATGGTAGCACATGTTGAAAATTGGGAAAGATAAACATCAGAATGAAAAAAAGCAATTTATTTGATAAAGTAGAAATAAAATTATTATTTATAAAATTCCAAAGTGGAGTAAAGAGAGAGTGGCAAAATATAATGAATACATTTTAAAATCTATTTATAAAGAGTATAAATATTTTTCTACAATATATATATCACCAGTAAATGGCCATGTTTTGGGAATAACCCCGGTACACTAAATAACCAATATGTCACAGTATTTCTACATTGAAGGACTGGAGTGCTCAAGATAACAAGACCAAATCAATAAATTGTGCCCTGACATTTTAATAACAGTGTTGTTACCAACATGCCACACACAATTTATTGATCTGGTCTTGTTACCTAATGTTTATAATCTATAACCCAAATTGTACCTCTGGAGTACTTAGTTAGTCTATAAGTGCTGCCACAGAATGTCCATATACACTACTTGATAAATCTAGCCTGTCTATCGTTGTTACCTCACCTTATATTTGGTAAGGTAACGTTGGTAATATCATTATTACCATCTTCATACAAGACTATTGACTTTTTTACTACTATTACTAATACTTCTCCTCCCTTGGCAGAGCTGACTGCTATAGGGCATGTCTCCAGGTGGCGGATAGGGGAGCGACCTTCAGATATGGGTACCGGCTGCGAAACAAGCGAATAACTCTGACGAATAAGCAGTTGCGGACCAACAGCAAGAGGAGTAGACCTCTTTAAAAATTGACTTCAACTGACCCGGTTGATAGATCTCAGCAAGGGTCCCACTCCAGGGATACAGAGGAGCTGCGTCTGTACTCATGTTGAAGTCAGCAGCTAAGGCATCTGCTTCCATGTTAGGAATGGCCTCAAACTACAGGCAAAGTCAGACTTTCACCAAAGTGTGCCTGGATCATGGTACCATGATCAACGAAAGCTGCAACCCTACACCCCATTCCATGAGATCAAGACCTTTGGGAGAGGCTGCTGCTTATCATAAAACAGCTCGAAGAGCATGAAATCATGGAATTTGTGTAATATTTACACAAGAGAATAAGAAACAACAACAACAATACTTCTCCTAACTTTTATATGAGGATGGTAGCAACAAAATGTTATAAATACTGAAACATCACATAATTATTATATGGTCTTATTACCTTGTGAATATTTAGGTAAGATTTATGTGTGTATGCCATAGTCTTGTTTGGTTAATTGTACACATTGATGAGGTTGGACTCTTGCATGAATCAGAGGTATTGAAGTAGAAAAAGTACTCAATGTGGGATTCAATCCCAGGTGATGGGTGTCAAAAATTCCACCAACAAGAAATGGTGAATGTTGCTGACAAGTTAATCTGTGACATCTCTGTGTTGAGAGGGCAGGATTGAAACCACCGTTGTGGTTGGCAGGCCACTGCCCAGATCAAGCAAGAGCTGCGCCAGGCCACAGAGAAGTCCCTCCAAGAACTCCAGGATCAAGTTCTCAACTCCCTCAGAGACCTTGGACCCCTGGAGGACCAGCTAAAGACTCTCTCCCTCTCCTGACCTCAGTGCAGAGAGAATAAAAGTGATGTGAGCGGTAGTACTGTCTGGTTACAGCTGGTATTGGTGGATATATGGTATTTGGTATTGGATGGATTAGCCACAGCCTATTTTCATTCTCAATTTTCCATTAAAGTTATTTTGAAAACCTCCAATTATACATTTTTATATTTACTAATTTATTTCTTTTAATAAATAAATATATTTTAAATGGTAGATAACACTGATAAACAAAACTTAAGGAAGTTGTACCTTATAGCATATATATATCGGGATTCAGAAAATAACTCTGAGATATATATGCTATAAGGTACAACTTCCTTAAGTTTTGTCTATCAGTGTAATTAGCCATGTGCTCTTCCATCCTCCATGGAGTAACAAAGTATTCTCCACATGATGTTACAGGCAGAAATGTTTATTGACTTCTAGACAAGAACAATAATAAAAGTATTAAAAACTGCATGTACATACAGAATACATACACCAGACAAATCCTTCACTGAAGAGATGTCAGGATCTTATCAATGGTTACAAGCCGCCTTGAATTTTGGCAGTTCCTCATATTTAAAGCCGTTCTAGTCCTCAACAGGTTAAATTTCAATATTGAGGAATTTGATCAGAATAGACTTGTGTCCAGGTGAGAGGTGTCTAAGGAGCACCATCCTATTAAAGAAGCTATAAAACCACCTACAATATATGGGCCTTGTAAACATTCTCATATAGGAAATAGTCAACATCCAATTTTTCAAACAGCTCTTCTATCACAGTGGTCTTAGGAGGCGGTTTGATTTGGGTGTAGAAGGCTGGATGGATGGTGAAGTCTTGTCTTTGGCCACTGTTGGCCTAGTAATGATCAAGGAGGTTGCTGTTAGTGCTGGCAACAGACTTGGCTTGGTGTGTGGCTGGGAAGGGTTCGCCACAGGTGGCAGAGAGAGTTTCCTCAAACTGGATTAGAGTAAGGACACTTTCCCATTATGTGTTTCACAGCATTTCTATGTGGGTGACTATCCTTTAATATGTGATCTAATACAAGAAAATAAGATCTAATCCAAATAATTTATTAGTGTGTGACGTTTCAGCAACAACATTGTCACCATCATCAGACAAAAGAATAAATGTTTTCTTTTCATTTATTCTTTTGTCTGATGATGCTGACAATGCTGTTGCCGAAACGTCACACACTATTTATTTGGATTAGGTCTTATTTTCTTGCATTATAATCTACTAGCTGAATGACCCGGGCAACGCCCATGTTTTACCCGATTGAATGTTTTGATTCAAATACTATTTGTTACAATTATAAATTGGCGCCTTAAATAAATGCATATTTTAGTTAATAACTATAGCCTATGTGCTTTATCTGTCTATGTACTGTTGGCTTCCGTAGGCGTCTCTTACTGGGAAAAAGAAAGAGAGGATTCCATTTGGTTATTAACTAATATATGCATTTATTTAAGGAGCGACCCGCTCCAACACAATAGTTACATAAACGAAAAGGCGAGTGGGGGGGGGGGGGGGGGGGGGGCAAAGGTGGCGTGAGCGTAGCCAACCAATAGGAGGGCGCCATTCCAAAAAAAAAAGCAAACGGTGACAGAGACGAAAACTGACTGATTAAGAGATGAAGAATGACGCTCGTAACTGTATATAGAATAATCCAAATTGTGCTTTATCATATATGTGATCTAAATTTTGAAAAGTATAAAAACAACCAAACTCTACTCTCTCTGTAGCTCTAATGAACCAAAAGTTCCGCCCCATTAGTGTCCCTATAGCAAGTTTTTACTTCAATTGAATTTTTCCATCGCCTGTGTGATGAGATAAAAACTTAGTGGATAATATCCTGGGAGTAGTAAAAAAAATTACATAGATTTGTTGTTAATTATTGTACCTTAAGGGTATGAACTCCGTATCTTGTTCCACCATGAAGGAACTCTTATCTGGTAGACATTTTAAAAACACGTATTAAATATAATGTGCCATCTGTTTATGGAAATCAAAACTATTTGGAGCGAATTTCGATAAATAAAATAGCTTTCTATTATCTGTAAATATGGAAAAATATTGGGAGGGGGGGTGGTCTGTATTATCAGTGGTTGAACCAATATTTTCCCATTGCAATAAGGCCTATTGCACTATAAAAGGAAGTTCCAAAAATGCAATATAACAGCAGTATGGTAGATTAAACTGGCGAAACCGCTGGGAGGGTTCACCACTGATGAGCCAGGCCCTCCCTTTAATTTTTCCATTGCAGTAAGGGCAGTAGAAATTGTTTAATTTTGAAAAGAATCTTATGCGTTTAAAATAGTTTCGAATTTTGATAACAGATGGTGCGCAAGTGCATCGTAATATAAATGTTCTAATAAAAGACACAATTTGATATTTGCGGAAGAGCGATTGTTCGAAGCATATTATATATTTATAATTGTATGTAATTCTACTGTCCTCAAAGCTTATGTCCATAGTTCTTCTAAAATACCCATTCCAAGAGTCTAGCAACAGTATCACTATAAAAGGAAGTTCCAAAAATGCAATATAACAGCGGTATGGTAGATTAAACTGGCGAAACCGCTGGGAGGGTTCACCACTGATGATCCAAGCCCTCCCTTTAATTTTTCCATTGCAGTAAGGGCGGTAGAAATTGTTTAATTTTGAAAAGAATCTTATGCGTTTAAAATAGTTTCGAATTTTGATAAAAAGGATAGTATTGGAAGTTATTTATTTATTAAATTTGAAAAAAAAAATCACTTTAAATACTTTCAATTTTCAAAGACAGTTATCTTTCGATGCACTAGCGCACCATCTGTTATCAAATTACAAAACTATTTTAGACGCGTAATATTCTTTTTAAAATAAAACAATTTCTACTGCCCTTACTGCAATGGAAAAATTAAAGGGAGGGCCTGGCTCATCAGTGGCGTTTTAAACTGGCGAAACCGCTGGGAGGGTTCACCACTGATGAGCCAGGCCCTCCCTTTAATTTTTCCATTGCAGTAAGGGCAGTAGAAATTGTTTTATTTTAAAAAGAATATTACGCGTCTAAAATAGTTTTGTAATTTGACAGTTATTGTTTAAGGATTGTGTTAGTAACGATCACATAAATGCTATTGTAGCGAATTGTATTTATTTTAAGCAGGGATCAGGTGGTAGGTGGAGTTTCTTTTTCATTCTCTTCGGGGTTATCGGCTCCCTCAGAACTGTCCTCTTCTTGTGATCCATGCTTGCGCCGTCGACGCCTACAACTCCGCGACCTACTACGGCGTCTACAAGGCCGGTCGTCATCGTCCGAGTCGCTCTCCTCCGAGCTGCGAGGTCGATGCTTCCTGCGGCGACGGCGGGATGGGCGGTACGTTGTGTAGCCGTCGTCGTCGTCCAGTGGGGGCAGAGGGGGTGGCGGTGGTGGGGGGAAGGGCGGAGGGGGAGGCGGGGGCTTGGGCCGGGCCAGGTCCACCAGATGGTGCACCACAGGCCGCAGCAGACCCAACCCCAGGTGGACTAGGTGTGTTATCCCGCCTATTGCGTTCACCCCGATCCTACAAAACACCGATGTTGCCTCTCTCTCGTAGTCTTTCAAGAAACTTTCTCGCTTTATGCAAAATGACATTCCAGAATGGGATTAAATAATTTTGGCAAAGAGGGATAAAATCGGCATCCTAGAAAGTGACTTCACAGAAGAAGTGGGTCTCTGAATAAAAGAAGAAGGAATCTGTGTGAGCAATATAATAAATCTAAATTGACTTATTTTCATTACCTTTCACAGGTAAAATAGCAATCTCATTAATACACTTGAAAAAAAAAAGGACGATGATGTCTTATGTGGTTTAAGGAAAGTGTGGAAGAACATACCTCTTGTGTCCTCCAGGGTCTTGGCCAAACTGTACGTTGACAATCTTCCTGAAACACACCGTTTATGATGTCCTAGATACAATAAGGAGGGAGAGAGCAAAGTGAACAATTGTTCGGTGTTTCTATCCCCCGTCTTCAGGTTATGGATCAAAGTAAATAGAAACATTTTTATATGACAAAACCATTTAAATTAAGAAAAAGGAATCTCCTTATCGTGCAACTTAAAGTTGCTGATTTGCCTTAATGATATGCTGATAGTTCAGTTGCACGATAAGGAGATGCCTTTTTCTTAATTTATGCACCTTATCCCAGTACAATATCACATTTGTACTATTTTTCAGAACCATTTAAGTTTCTTTATTAAGGAAGATCTACTCTCCCGTTTCCTAATAGCTATTGCAATGAAGCTATATAAAAATCTGACAGGATGAAATAATCTAGGATAATATCAAGGCAAGGTGATAAGAACCATTTACTACATGAGGATAAACAGAGATCGAGATAGAAAACTGTGGCGGAGAGAATTACAAAAACTCCACCTGAATATAAAAAAAAAAAAAAACTGTCCAAGATAACGATGTTCTAGGAAACATGAGCACAACATAAGCATATCTAAACGTTGATAGTTCAAGATAACAGGCGGTATAGGGAAGAAACGACACATCTGAGTGCAGTCAGTCCTAGAGAAACAACCAATTCAGGACTATGCGAAGAACCAGTACACATTTGTGAGGACATATAGGAACTGGATGGCCGAGTGGTCTAAGCTTCAAACTTTAAGGGCTACTCTTTCCTCGAAGTCGACAACAAACTCGGAGTGGCGGAAAGAATCAGTACCCATTTGTGAGAGCAGATAGTTCTGTAGGAACTGGATGGCCAAGGGATCTAAAGCGTCAAAGACTCAAGGGATAATCTTATCCCGAAGACGACCAACTCACGGCGGAGGGAAGAACCCCGACACGTCGGGCGGAGGGACATCCTCCACATTGACCATGACGTCCAGCCCCTGCCGAGCGTTGTTGTGGCCCCGCACGGGGTCATAGCCACGGTCCCCTAAGCCGGCCTGGAAGCTCAGCTCGGGGTTGAGGATGACGTTGAGGCCCTTGTATCTCCCGGGGGCCGGCGGCGGCTGGTGGGGCCCCTCAGCCAGACAGGACCCAGCGAGTAGAAGCAGCAAGGGCCAGCTCGTGATCCTATGTAGAAACAAATCACTCAACTCTAGTGCCATAAAGAAAATTGAATCAGTTTATTAAAGACAATTCAAAGAGGCTTCAGATTGTTCAACTATAGGTTGAAAATAAACGCTACAGCTTTCTATCTAAATAATTATATAATGATTATAATCAACAGATATCCAATCATTTGTAGAAATCCTTAGTGTCTCTAAATATATTTACATCGTTCAGTTGCAGGGCGAGAAGATGCTTATTTGCATAGTTAGTAGTTGCATAGTACATAGTTACCTTAGTAATTAGTTTACATCACGGAAGCACACACATATGTAGTGTTAGAAATATTCTGCCATGTGAAAATGCTAGATTCAACACGCAATGACTGAATGTAGATTAATGTACATCATCCATATGTGAGCATTTATAACAGAATCTTTGACACCATGAGCTTTTTCTCCATCATTACAATTTTATTTACCCCCCCCCCCCCCCCCCTCAACTTTTACACACACATACCAGACAAAGCATCAATAAACTATAGTCATTTTTTAAAGAGCTTTAATAAATATTTCAGAAAAAATAAAATAAATTAGATATCTATAAATTTTTACCTAAAACTTATTTTTAAGGACGCTAACTTTATCATCACATGAATAATTAATTAACTAGAATAATGAGATTTATAACGGGGATTGAGAAGTATTTTCTTACAGAGAAACACTTTAATACATTTGAACTAAAGCCTAGTTATTATAAGACCAAAAACAACCATTGTAGTTTAAACTCCAGAGATCCCTCAATATGATATCGAACACTGTGGTATGCAGATTCTGGAAGTGAATCTTGAGGAGAGGCATTAGTTGATTATATATAGCATAGGCTCATACGTGTAAAAACACGAATCATATTAATAAAATGCATCAAATCACACACAGAGAGATATTTAACCCGGTTTCTTGGGCCGCGAACTTTCCACACATAGAAATATTCAATTAAAAATATTCTCATTGATCTCTACTCATTAACTAAAAAAAATAAAATAAGTCAAAACAATTGAAAAATCAAGGCAACACAATTAAAAAATTAAAGCAACAATTGAGCATGCAACTACAAAAATCACGTCAACAAAAAATATAAAAAATTAAAGAGCAAGAAATCATAAAAATAAGTCAACAATCATAAAAATTACGTCAACATATGAGAGGGAATCTGCAAAATCCCTTATGTAAAAAATGTGGAATTTACTCTATTTTACATACACCAAATTTGATAAACAATTTTATTAAGTTTCCTTTCGAGAAAGAATGTAGACAGTATACCCAGGTATCTTTAGATCTTTCGAAAATAATCAGTAAGTCGCCAAATACATCAAAAAATAGAAACTCCTATAACCATAAAAGCCATAGCAGCAATACTGGGGTCCCACAACAGTGAACAAGGTAATCCATAAACATCTCAACATGAGAATAATCCGGAGAGAGAACGTTGCGTCCTGAAAAATGACAAACATCGAAAGACCAACTGCGGGAAGAATGGTTCAAAGCATTGTATCGAAAGTTTCCTGAGGGATTTTGGCTAGCAGGCTTCTCATACTATATCTAATTTAAAATTAGAAAATTAAAAGTGTTAATTGTATATTACCGAGATATTTTGGATCTAATTTTCGCACAGGCCATTCCCATTCCTTACAGAAATGAGATAGACAAAGTAATTTTCCACCACGTCAAGGAATCCGGTCACACTTCACGTTCCACCATCCAATTTTTAGCTGATTTAGCCGAAAACACAGAAAACACATTTCTGTTAAATTCCAAAACGTAGCCCTAACCTTTGTGTTTTTTAGCCTTCTAAAAAGAGCGCCGGTAATCATGAAAACCAAGTTTGTTTGAAGATCCATCGGGCAAGTTGTCCAGGATGAGGGCGAAAGTCAAACCATCTCACTCTTCTAAAGAGTTTTTTTTTTTTTTGTATTGAAATTAGCTGCAGAGGTGTTGCTAAACGACACGGTTTTCAAATAGGCCATCTCTAAACTTGTACATGAAGATTGAAAATTGGATAGTAGACTAATGAACTGTTTCCATAAAATATTTCTACCCTTTGTACATACTTGTCACTACACTTGCGGCATACCTGGTATTTACAATGCAGCGTCTTTTTTAAATTTTAATCTTCATTGAAATCACAAAAAAAAAAAAAAGCTACACTTGCTGGTTTGTGTTTTCCAGATGTTAAAGATCAGCAAGGATTGCAGGTGAGAAAAACATTGCTTTAGCATCATGTTTAGCTGAGGTTTCACTTAAACATGTCTTAAGTGAGGTCACTGAATTGTCCATCGTCACTCTCCACAGATGTTACACAGTTGTCGTTCCAGGAACCATGTCTATACCTGGTACAGTAAATCCCCAACTTACGATATCTTGACTCAAGAGAAAGTGATTGCTCGTTTTTAAAATACTATTTTCAGTATATATCTAGAGTGTTTATTTTGTTGTGATACGCAATGTAGACCTGCGAACTCTGATTCCTCAATTCAACGAAAGTTTTGTTCACTCTAGGTTTAAAACATTAAAAAAAAAAAAAAAAGTTGTTAAACAGACGAATTTTTACTTCGAATTAAGAAAATTCGATGTTTTTTTTTTTATTATTATTCCTATTACACGTGGTACAGGCCATGATAATCATGGTGGGTAGAAGTATGCGGCTGATGTTACTGTAAGCGCACCACATGTTTACACATGTGAAAAACAGTTCGACTTTGCACTTACAAATGTGCCAGAGCCCCGTTTGGTTACTTGCACTCGCTGGTGGGGTTGGACTTTTGCAAGAATCGGGGGCCACTGTAGCATTTTTTAAAATATATTTTTTTAATCAGAAAAAAGTGCCCGATGCGGGAATCGAACCCGGGTCTTTTCGATGATTCGAAAATTCGATATAAAGCCATCATATCAAGCCGTCTCTCCTATCAGAGAACTACAGGCTACTGTATTACTGTCAAATGTCAGGTTGGGCTTCAAGAACGTACAAGGGGGTGAGGACTTACCCCATCGGCACCAGTGACGACCCCCAGCCCCTGCCACCGCAGATATACCCCACATCTGCCGGATACGGGCCCCGATAAGGTCCAGGCCACCGCCTTTGTCATTCATTCTGCCCATCCGCAGTTGCCACACGCCGTGTTCCCGATTATCCAAATTACGGACAATTCTAGGACTCGGCGGAAGCTCACAAATGACTGTTATGTCAATGGAAATTTGGGATTGAATAAGATGCAATAGATCAATATAATATCGCTAGAATGTTTGGTTAGCCCATTGGGAAGTAAATGGGGAGGTGAAGATTTTAAGATATAGCAATATTATAACTATCCTTTAACGACAACGATAATATAGTAGTAATATATAGGATGAATTATTCAATCGCTAGCATAAAACGCTATTTACACCCATACCTCGCTTTGCGTCGGGGTTACGTTCCAAAAAAACACGACGCAAAGTGAAAATATGTGAAGGCGCAATCAAAAACAAAGGTGTTGCCATATTTTAGGAAAAAAAAAATTAAAGACTCGAATCCAAAACAACGCAACTTCGAAAAACTAACGACGCACAGTGAAAATCAGTAAAAATTAAGCAGCGACGCAACTTCGAAAAAAACGCAAAACGAAACGACGCAAAGCGAGGTATTGCTGTATATTTAATATATTTTAAAATTTAATTCCCATCTATCAATAAAATCAGTAACAATAAATTTTTGGCAATGTATTTCTTTTTCTCTACAGACTTTACTATAATAATTTTTTTTTTTTGCTTATCCCTAGTACACGTGGTACAGGCCATGATAATCATGGTGGGTAGAAGGCGACTGCTTTTACTGTAAGTGCACCACATGTCTACACACGTGAAAAGCAGTTCGACTTTGCACTTACAAATAAATGTGCCAGAGCCCCGTTTGGTTACTTGCACTCGCTGGTGGAGTTGGACTTTTGCAAGAATAGGGGGAATTGGAGCATTTTTTTTTTTTTTTATCAGAAAAAAGTGCCCAATGTGGGAATCGAACCCGGGTCGTAGCGGTCGAAAACCAACGGTTTAGACCAGCCTTCCACCGACCCCCACTATAATGATTAAAGTTATTGAATGAGAGGGCTTGGCTCATCAGTCCTGAATCTCCAGACCGCTCTATTATTGTATTGGATTGGTTTACTTATTTACCCTGCACACATCATTGTAGTAAGATCTGTAGAGATAAAAAGAAATGAATCGCCTAAAATTAATTGTTACAGATTTTATTGATAGATGGCAATTAAATTTATAAATGTAATTTGTTAATATAACCTTGTAATGGAACCATATTTGCAGAAGAGCTTTACTCGGTGCAATTCCTTGAAATTAAATATATACACCTCTACAGACCTATAAGCTTATGTCCATAGAATCCCTAAACACTCCTAAGCTGCCTTCCTTAGAAAATACAGGGTATATAATAAAACCAATCCAATAAAAAAAAAAAACGTCGGTGGACGAGTAGGTAACATTCTTGATTCCCGACAGTCATGAACCGGGATTGAATCCCGCGTTAACATTTTGTTTAATATGTGAATAACATTCACATATTATTCACTGTTTCAATTATCATGAACTAGGTTGCTCTTGTTGAGCGGTACCTAATAAAGTGATTTTGAAAATCCAATACATACCTCATACCTCAATATAAAAGGTCGGTGAACAAGTGGGTAACACCCTCGATTCCCGACAGCCATGAACCGGGATTGAATCCCTCGCTAACATTTTGTTTAATATGTGAATAACCTTCACATATTATTCATTGTTGTAAATATCATAAACTAGGTTGTTATTGTTGAGCGGTACCTAATAGTGATTTCGGAACCGAATCTAATACAATAGTAGAGCGGTTAGGAGATTAATTTGTCAAAACCGCTGAGAGGGTTCACTACTAATGAGCTAAGCCCTCTCATCCAATAACTTTTATCATTGCAGTAAGGTCTGTAGAGATAGAAAGAAACACATTGCCTAAAAATAATTTTTACAGATTTTTTATTTAATATATAGAGAAAATTTGTACAATTAGTGAACTGAATATGGAAAATTTGGGAAGACATTAGCCCTTCTCAGCAATGTTTGCCAATTTGATCCGTTGGATCGCTACGAATATGATAGGTTCATTCTGTTCAAATATCTATAAATTGGAAGATATACTTCAACATTATTTTACAGCTATTGTTTTCACCTATCAAGTTTATTTCCTTGCCTCACGTAGGGTCAGGTGGTGGTGATTGTTAGCAAGGACTGTCAGCGCTTATTTGAGACTTAATGAAAAACTACCTGCCCAGAAGTCCAACCCCTCCTCTACGTGGCGGGCGGAGAGGCAGCACAAGTAAGGGACTGTCCTGTAGGGTGAAGTACGGTGTCGTGAACCCCGAGCCGCTACGGTAACCGTTAAGGTCTACAGGGAACTCTGAAATGTGGCTGACTAACGGGACACCTCCCCCCCCCCCTCCATTGAGAAAAATAAAAACTCTTTGTTGGCCGGTTTAGTGATCAGGGTGCATGGACCGATCTGATCTGCTCCATGGACAAGACACCACCACCTTGAAAAACTACAAAGTACTCACACTAATTATAACAAACCATCTCAGGTTCTAAAACCTTCCTATCCAATTTTATATCTCTTTGTACTTTCACTTGTTAATGAAAAAAAAAGCGATGTCAAAAATTTTTATTTTTCATTCTTTGCAATCCTTTCAAATCCTTCTCATTTTAGTGAAAAGCAAGTTCCTTTTTTGGTTGATATTATTGGTTTAGCTATATGGCGCACAAATTTTATTGTCCACGAAATATTTTGAATGAAACCACACAACAATATCTTGTTTACAATTACCTCAAATTTCATTCATAGAGGGGCAGTTGTGAACTCATTTTGGTACATTATGTAGCTCACTGCGCTCGCGCTTTGAAATAAAATCACTCAACTTTATCTTCCTCAACTTTATGTATGTATATCGACCTTTTGACTTAGTGTATCCGTATACTCGGATTGCTGTGTAGCTTAGAGGTGAATACATATTAAGTCATACTCTCTATTTAATTCTTGGAATTCCAGATGATATTTTTAAAGAGAGAAAAGTTTAATCGGTGTAATTCTTTAAAAAAAAAAGGAAAATATTGCGTGCAATTCAATATGAGAATGTATTTATTTAATGACCCTCTTTACAGATTAACATATTATTGTTATGCGTTGTTAATTCGTTCTTTTTTTTTTTTTGTTTGATAAAATTGACTAAAATGTTTAACTCTGTTATTTTGGAACACCCTCTATTGTGGAAGAGAGGTTGTATATGTCATAATTTGTACATACATAGATGCCAATAGTCAATCCAATATGTATGAAAATGTATGATTTGTTTCAATAAAGAACAAGGTAACATTGGAGGACAGAAAGACCTAGAAGAAAGGCCTAGAAAAGAGGCTTAGAGAGTTAGCACAATCATTAGTAAAGTTATTACCAGTTTAATTATCGCGGAACTCATAAAAGTTCGAGTTCAACAAACTATCACTTCCTGGTCACGCTGGAACATGTCTAAAGACAAAGACGTAACGTAGACCAATCAGGGAGCAATTCATTTAGTGGAGAACCAATAGGGAACCTCCACGTCACACCTTTCAACCAATGAGAAGTAAGAAGGGTTCTCGTGTTAAATCGAGAACCAAGAATTGTCAGTCTTCACTTCGATCCCACCGAGATAGCACCTAGAGTCTTCACTTCGATCCCACCGAGATAGCACCTAGAGTCTTCACTTCGATCCCACCGAGATAGCACCTAGGGTCTTCACTTGCATCCCACCGAGTTAGGACCTATAGTCATCGGCTGGACACCATCGAGTAGTCATCACTTAGATCCCACCAAGGTAACACCTGCTCTAGAGATCCCTCTTCGCTCATCCCATAGCTTAGTCAATCTTACCGCAATGTGAATAGATAGCCAATAACCAAAACCGCTCCGCCTTCTCAAAGCCTTTCTTTCCTCCGATTAATTGCCTTTTATTTCAACCCCATCACGTGTCCTGGCTTATTCCCCCTGTATGCTTCACTTTCCACTCAAACGACTGCGCTTTCAACAATCTACACCATTCTCAACCAACAACAAAAAATTCCGCAACGATATTGCGACACGATTGAGTCGACAGGATAATATGGAGAGTAACCAAGATGCGATCAAAAACAAAGGTGACAACGACAAGGCGACGAACGGAAAAGGGAAGAAGCTGGCGACGAACGAAGCGACAAGGCGCCTTCTGGCGGCCATTATATGGCAGATGACAGTGGCCCTCCGACGAGTTGACATCACCCAACTAGAGACGGCGTACCGGAGCCCCAACCCCGGGAGAGATGACGATCGCGCCACCACCCCAGGCAAGATGGACGGACTTATCGCCGGCGAGAGTCACCGCGACCTGACACCGACCACCGAGGAGTCATCCACCACCATGCCGTACCCATACACCCGCACCCGAAAGCAATCCACGCGACCCCGGACAGTGCAAATAGTCCGAAAGCAGTCCATTCGAGTGAAAGCAGTGCAAACGGCTAGATTTCCCCATTCAATTCCGCGGACAGTGTAATCGGTCCCGAGTCCCAAGCAGCCAACCCAAGCCAAAGACGCCCCAGAGGAGACCTTTCGAGACTGAGGTAGGCACCCCACCCTATGACGTCAAGAAATTGACTTTGGACTTGTATCTGACCCAGGACCTACCCCTTTAACCATGTATCCAACCTTGTATCCAATGAATGCACGCACGGGCTAGGCCAAGACCTGTCCCAAAGGACTTGCACGGCACCCAAATCTTTCATACATGGCAACCCTTGCATGCATTCATGGACCCAACCACAACTCTCTACATGCCACCGTTCTAACCCCGCACCACACAACTTCTTTCCTAAAACCAATTGCCATTACTATATGCCCTCAACTCACAAAGCCACAACGGCTTCAACCTACAATCACAATAATGCCCAAAAACGTGTCCGTACAACAGCACAGCTCACACAACTACCACACAAAGTTCATACGTGACCATACGTCGTCACGCAACAATCACACAAATGTACCTCACAACAAACACGACATTCACAACCACAAAACACAGACAGCATCCATCCAACAGGACGGTTTTCACGCTAACAGCACCCGCACCCATACGTCATCACACAACGGTAACACGCACAACCCGCACAACAAGCGCAACACTCACACCAAGAGACGACAACAACCAGTAAGCGCATGCACAACCGTTAATAATAATACAATCATCTCGTCTACCCAAAACACTAAAAAATTTCACATTAAACGTGCCATATTCACTAACAATATAAGAATTCTCAATATATGTTCGTACAACCAGCACCCGTGACTTTAGTAAATTTGTTGTTCATAGTGAGAACAGGTTAGATTTTGTACAAACAAAGGCTTCACGTGACACCTTTTCATTTACAATTTTTTTTTCGATTCGTGTCACAGGCCACACCACAAAACTTTTCACTTTTCAGGCCAAAGACGCCTTCATCACACCTGTGACACTTCTCACCTCAAAGCGTGTCCACGTCGAAAGTCGCACTTTCACTCAATTCCACTCTGATATCACTGAATAACATTTTTACTAAGTCCACAACAACCAGTCGATTTAATATCAATAGATACAATATCCGGATTTTCGAAATACAAACAATGCCGAAATTACACCACCTACGACAGATAAACGATTACACATCTCCACTTAAAACAATGACCACCATTTTTCCAAAAGAACGATTTACATCATTCTTCCCAGATAGAAGAAAAAAAACCCACTCCAGTAAAATAAGTATAGAACCATTAAAAGATTCAATTAGAACAAAAATCAATTAGGCGGCAAAAAGGAAGCGAGTAGCTCCGCGCGGCAATAAAAATCCCCCATTAGCAAATAGAGAGGGAGTCCCCCACGTCCCGCTTCCTGATCTCTAATTACAGTGGGCTCGTCGTCTAAATTGAGGTCAAGCTGAGGACTTCTCTCCATATCACCCCACTTTTCATTCCCCATTCCAGCTACATATCGACGTTTACAAATACAATTCAATTTCACTCTCACAAGACGTTACCGACACATCTTAATGAATTCACGCCTCTATTATAAATCCTTTACAGACTTCCAAAAAACGTTACATATTCCACCTACACGTAGATCTCAAAGTCAATTACGAACAAAGTTCACGCATATTACCACTTTAAATTTGTTAGGATTTTAGATAACTAAGCTGTTCAAGCTTACGTTTTCTCCCAAAGGGATTAAACGACCTTTTAGAAGGACCGAGGATCCCCTCGAATCCTGTATTCAAGGTTTTAATTTAGGCACCGACACCCATTATATAAAGTGGATATTGGGCGAGCACATCTTAAGTGCCCTAGGGGATCGCATAAAAACCCCTAGAACGCATTAAAGCTCGAGACAAATTAAAATACGACATTCGGCTTTTGCGATCTCAACCTACAATGACACAAAGATAAATACACGAAAAGGTTATTTAGATTTCCATGTCTCCTGTATACATAACATAAATTAGCACTTGAGGATAGGATCACGTTTCCGCCTAAGTGTCGCTACAGAAGAGACAAAAAATTTATAGGGCAAAATTAATCAATTAAGAAATCTAGATTATGGCATGTAGATACAAAACGGGTTCATACCACTATATATATTTTTTGTTTATATATTAACCATTTTCACTATTTTCTAAAATTAAAATTAAAACATTTAACCAATTTATCAACTTATTCAATTTATTATCACTTATTGTAGCAATTATTTACCATTTTATTTACCACTTAGTTTATTTTATCGTAGTTCCATTTATCAACGAAAACTCATTGGTTTTCGGTTAAATTTAGACATTAAGTCATCCTTTATTTTTGAAAAACCTTTTTCATTTTTCTTTTTTTTTTTACGCAACCAAGCATTCAACTTTGATTTCACTCAACATTTCTTTTATTTTTATTTTTTGATTTCAAAATACCTCATGAAATTTCCTCGATTTCCTTCCCAAACTCGAGCAAAAAAGTAATTAGGCATTTTTTCTTTTTCACCAATGCAACAAAGCATTTTTCTTTTTTTTTCACGCAACAAGGCATTTTTCTTTTTCAACCACGCCTTCACTTTGATTTCAGTCAACTATTTTTATTTTTATTTTTGATTTCAAAAGACCTCATGAAATTTCCTCGATTTCCTTCCCAATCTCGAGCAAAAAATGTAGTTAGGCAATTTTTCCTTTTTCACTATGTACCATAATACTCAACTTATGATTCACCTTTACAAATTTTGATCTCTATTAACCATAAACACACTATATAGCATTAATACCACTTTTTTTTCTTATTTCTTATATCCTTATCAATGTTGTATATAACCTCTCTATAACCAATTAATTTTTACACAAAATTATTTTCTTTGCTTCACAGAACTTATTCAGACTAAAACCCCTTCATAAATTCTTCACATGTAGGGGGCGCATCTGTCATAATTTGTACATACATAGATGCCAATAGTCAATCCAATATGTATGAAAATGTATGATTTGTTTCAATAAAGAACAAGGTAACATTGGAGGACAGAAAGACCTAGAAGAAAGGCCTAGAAAAGAGGCTTAGAGAGTTAGCACAATCATTAGTAAAGTTATTACCAGTTTAATTATCGCGGAACTCATAAAAGTTCGAGTTCAACAAACTATCACTTCCTGGTCACGCTGGAACATGTCTAAAGACAAAGACGTAACGTAGACCAATCAGGGAGCAATTCATTTAGTGGAGAACCAATAGGGAACCTCCACGTCACACCTTTCAACCAATGGGAAGTAAGAAGGGTTCTCGTGTTAAATCGAGAACCAAGAATTGTCAGTCTTCACTTCGATCCCACCGAGATAGCACCTAGAGTCTTCACTTCGATCCCACCGAGATAGCACCTAGAGTCTTCACTTCGATCCCACCGAGATAGCACCTAGGGTCTTCACTTGCATCCCACCGAGTTAGGACCTATAGTCATCGGCTGGACACCATCGAGTAGTCATCACTTAGATCCCACCAAGGTAACACCTGCTCTAGAGATCCCTCTTCGCTCATCCCATAGCTAAGTCAATCTTACCGCAATGTGAATAGATAGCCAATAACCAAAACCGCTCCGCCTTCTCAAAGCCTTTCTTTCCTCCGATTAATTGCCTTTTATTTCAACCCCATCACGTGTCCTGGCTTATTCCCCCTGTATGCTTCACTTTCCACTCAAACGACTGCGCTTTCAACAATCTACACCATTCTCAACCAACAACAAAAAATTCCGCAACGATATTGCGACATATATATTTTTCCGATATAAAGATTGCTGTTGGAATGGGAAACTCATTGATAAACAGTGAGGAGAACCAGCTAGGTGAATCTCGACTTTCTAAAACGTAATTCTCTTTATTCTATGCCACAACAAGATTGTTGTACATAGTTATAATTTGTGCATACATAAATATATGGCAATACAGAATGTAAACAATGTAGGCCTAATAAATATATAATTGTTCTCACACTGCGCTCTATTAATTGTCTATATGTATATATAAAGGCTGTAACTATATTAAATATAATATATAACACTGTGGCTAAAGGTTAAATAGTAACAGTATCAAGATACAACAAAGGTATGAAAAGCATAAGTATCATTATCAGCTTACAAAACTGATATATAGATGGAAAATTTTCCGGGAGGAAATTGATCCATGGAAGCATAGAGACACGAGATATTGTGCTTATGGAGAACTCTCTTAGAACGAGGAACATCCTGTAGTGAAGCAAACAGTTGTTGAGGGCCCCAGCAGATTTCGTAGAAATAAGTAACAAATGGGTTGAAGCAGCCACCTTGTATCTTGTCGGTGGTGAATGATCTCGTCTTAGATCTCACAACTACGGGGAAATTCTAACGGCAGAAGAAGCGTTGAGAAGACTTGAAGAATTAAAAAAAAACGGAATCTTTCTCAAAAAAAAAAAAAAAAAAGAGCAGACAAAAAGTTGGCTGACAAAAAAGGAAGTAACATTTTGTGTTAATTAAGGGAACTATAAAAACTTGGAATTTCGTCACATCCCGAAGACTTATGTGAAGGACCATGTGTTGGTTAATATGTAAACATGAACTCTATTTCCAAACGTTACTGTATAGTATAACTTGTATATTGTTTTTGTTCACTTTTGAGGATGCACACTCACGTAGAGTTAACATTAAAAATGTGTGAAACAAGTCAAGACAAAAACTACCAACATATATACATCAGCATAGCCTTGAATCTTGAAAATTTCTCTGAAATTATCATTAGAATCTTCATATAATTTTTTTGTGATTTTCATTTATAAGTTGGAAATTATTTTCGTTAGAGAGAAATATTTTCTATTATAAAATCGTCTCTCTCTCTCTCTCTATTTCAACTTTAATTGGTTTGACATCATGAAATTCGTAAGTTTAGGTATTCCTGTAAGAATATGTATGCAGTTCGAAGATGTAAGCATGTATACAATGTTTGAGGATATTATACTGCGAGTCCAATTTGTTTCGTACCTCTTGTTTATATATGGGTACCAGATTGTTCAACCATAAGTTATTGTGCTTCTGAATTATGTCTTATATAATATTAATGACCGCCTGCTAGCCAGTCCCCACGATTTTTTAAAAATGTAAATCCGAGGAGATATCCACTATCTCTAGTTGTTTTTGCAATAATATTGTCGATGTGAGGCATAACCCCCTCCCAACTCCCAAAAACAATATATTTTTTATTTTGTTTCAATGATTCTTGAAACCCCAATATTTTGAGGTTTTCAACTGGTTCAATAAGGTTGTCATACAAATTAATTATATCGTTTTTACAGTCGAATAAATATATAATCTTTGTTATTTTCACACAACGTATTTAATTTTCTCATTGCATTTTCAAATGTATTCTTAAGATTTGTTTCATCTGTAGATTCCCCAGTATATTACCATTAGATCATCTGCATGACCAATGATTTCGCTATTAGATTCCTGAAAGTTGGTTAAAAGGTCATTCATTGTGATATCCCAAATTGTCAAAATTGCTGTAAATTCTGTATACTAAAATATATCAGGGAAACAGTACAAAAAAGAGAAAACTATGCACAGTTTCCATTAAAAAATAATGTTTGAGCCAAAATCTGTTTCCAATTCCACCGCGCCTAGCTATATAGGGTAGGTGGGAGGTAGGATGATATTCTCAAACTAGAAAATCTGCAAAGATAATTTTGCAAGATTAATGTCATTCCCTAAACTAATACGTCATTTATTTGTAGCAAAGCAATATATATAATTTAATATTTATGTAGGTAGAGTACCTATATTATCTCTGTGGATAGATGTGGAGTACACGTTTTGCAGTGAGGAAGAAGAATAATAAAATACACGGTGTAATTTGTGCGTGCACCAAGGGTGCTCAGAACCAGGGTTTGCTCATGATCCAAGGATGCTTCGCTACTTGCTCCAAAGTGAGCCTCCGGATGACATTGGGTTCCAGCATCTTGTGGATGATCCTCTTCAGGTCACTGGAGAGATGCGGCTCGACCTTCGCTCTGAATTGCCACTTCTTGGCCAGCTGATCCTGCAGCATTTTGCTGATGTTCGTGTCGTCAAATGGCATCGAATTGTTCACCATGACGTAGAGACAAACACCAAGACTCCAAACGTCCGCCATTTTTGGATTATAGGGATGGCCCTCTACAACTTCTGGAGCTACGTATGCTGCGCTTCCGCAGAAGGTGTCGCTAAGAACGCGTTTCCCAGTGGTCATGTCCTTGCACACCCTGGCAAAGCCAAAATCTGTGAGTTTGGCGTTCATTATGGCGTCGAGAAGTATGTTCTCGCACTTGAGGTCGCGATGGGCGATGTCCTTGCGGTGACAATAGCGCAAGGCTTCCATCACCTGGATGAACCAGCGTCGAGCCACTGTCTCCCGCACAGCGCCGTTCTTCTGGACAAAGTCAGTGACGTCGCCGTTCTTTGCGAGCTCCATGAATACGTAGGTCTTATCCGGCAGATGTAAGATGGAGAACACTTTGATGATGTGCGGGTGCTGGATCTGGGACAGGATCTGGAGCTCTCGAGGTAAAAACTTCTCGAGAAATTGGGCAGACGCCTTAGACCGGTTGATAACCTTGACGGCCTGAAGTTCCCGGCGCTCTCCACCCAGCATCTCGGCGATCCTGACCGTCGCGAAGGTCCCAGAACCAATCTTCTTACCCACGAAATAGCCTCGATCCTGGAGGATTCGCTCGTCGGAGGAACGGCCCCGCCATTCCTTGTACGTATCGGGGAGAGCATGGCGTGCGGATCTCCGCTCTAACCTATCGCCCATGTCTCCCGCTCTGTCTGAGTAGGGTAAGGCAAGCACTCGAATTTCTTCACCCACTGATTGGCATAACGACGGCCTTGTTAGCCTAACAATGACCTCTGTTCGGACCTCTTCATATGGAAATACCAAGTGCGGGTGTTATCCGCAGCCATACTTATCATTTCAGCAATATGCCTTATTTAATTCTTAAGGCATTTGTATTATAAAATATGATTCAAAATTATATCATATTTTGAAACTAAGCTCTTTTACTGTTAAATCAAAAACTCTATAAATATATTTTTACGAATGTCATGAATATATATTTTAGGATTTCCGCCATCACAAAAATTCCTATTTATGAATTTGAGACCAAGGCTTCCCTATTGTATGCTCTTTCAAATCTTTAAAATATGATTTTTGGAAGTCGATAATTTAAATCGACAAATCTGGTGTGGCTCTATGTTTTACATTTGAATTCGTTGGGATTTAGATAAATTCTGCTTTTTCACCTTTCAACTGTACACGTCTTACATTGAAACACTTTAATCTCTACAAAATCTTTCACAAAATAAAATAATTTCCTTTCTCTCATTACTGTAATTGAACAATATTAAGAACGCTTGGCTCATTAGTGGTGAACCCTCTCAGCGGTTTCGCCAGTTTAATATACCAGGCAGCTATTGTATTGTATTGGGAGATCCTTCTTACATATCCGACCCCCTAGAGGAATTCTTAGTTAAATTATGAACATAATCTTTGAAGACGGTAGAAAAAATAAATCTACAAATACTTGCTTCGTATATAGCTCTTCCTCTCGCATTTAACAATCAATCTAGTTATAGGTATAGTTGTACTAATAATATACATCGAAATGGATTAATAGACCTGTCACCAGCTTGAAGAAACTCAAACATTTACAGATTCTTTAAATGCTAATTCTTTATTCAAAATTTTTAGACTTTCGTGAGTTTTTTTTTTCGTTTCGTCTATTTATGGAAAAGAGACTTTTTACCGAAGTATTAAAAGGATAAATTAAAATAATGATCATTTATAGTAGTGGTGAATAGCTGAAGGGATTTGTAGTTGTATAGTGAAATGAAAGAATTTGTCGATTTTTGTTTCGTATATTTATGGAAAAGATATTTTACCGGAGGATTATAAGCATAAATTAAAATAATGATCATTTATAGTAGTGGTGAATAGCTGAAGGGAATTGTAGTTGAAATGAAATAATTTGTAGATTTTTGTTTATACAAGTTTCAGATGCATGAATCAGCGGAATCATCAGTGCCCCAATTGTCCACCTACCTTGAGTAGTTAATTTAGAAATTAATGTCGATACTGAAGGATCCGTTCTCAAGTGGCGTAACTTGTCTCACTGGCCATTGGCAATGGAGAGCAGCCATTCAAAACCTATTTACCAAACATTTTATAAAAGTGAATCAAAAACATTTTCAAATTCCAAGTTTCATTGATTTAAAACAAAATTTCTTCTGATAAAGAATACAGAAGGTCGTGTTAAAATTTTTATTTTCTAAATTTGTTTTAAATAAATATTATATTGATCTTTGCCAGAAAGTTCACTTAAGCGACTTCGTTAACCTAACTTTGCTGACAGGTCATTTTCTGGGTGAGTTTGTGTTAAAACAGATTTTTTTTTTTCAAATTAGAATATATTATTTTAAAATTAAATTTTACTCTCCCGAGTATATATAACAATATTTACATATTTACTTATCGTTATAAATAAAAATTAGTTTTTTTTTAGTTGTTTTAAAAGAATTTATACTTTTTTTTTAATCTAAATGCAAGAGATATATATTTATGTCTTATACACACGGTTCCTGAGCGTTATATAAAGAGAAAGAAGAAGTAAATAAATCAATATCGTATAAAAGAGATTCCAAAGTCGGCGACAGTGGTGGAATCCAAAATGGCGGTGATGGGTCAATAACGGTCGAGCCATGTTCCTGGCGATAGTGTGGTGGGTACTTGCCTCCACTGCGGATGGTCAAGGTAGGTTTTCTGATGAATTAATCACCATGCCTGGCACACAAACTTTACAGCTGATAGCGTTCTAACTAGTGTGTTAGTTATTGTTTTATAACTGTCCCAGCGTGATCTAGACAGTGTTCTATTGTTTACATTTGTTACACTTATTTTATCTTTAATCTTCGTTTTCCAACAATTCTTAACACAACCTTGTTTTCTTACTTTTAAATGCAGCAACGTTCACAAAATGGAAGCTGTCAAATGCGATACGTTTGCTATTTAGAAGAAAAAAGAAAGATAACTATTCTAATATAAAACTACTTTCGATATATTCTCATCGTAGCATACAATTTGGGGGAATCGCAATAATTATATTTTATTTTACTCTTTTATCTCGTATGGTCTTAGAGCATTTAGCCAATTCAAGGTCGAGTGGTGTAACTGTCATTCTGACATCGTAGCTGATACCTAGTGAGAGACTTAGTGACAGAAGAGACATTTTGTCCTTGATCTTCCATCCCGCCACAACTCCCTAGGTGAGGATTGTTTGACGTCAGTTGTCACGTGGGACTTGACGTCATTCGGAACCGTAATTCAACTTGACGACCTTCTATGGATCGACTCAATGTTCCTTTCTCTAACGATATCGTCGGGATCTGTGAGGACTGTGTCACAGGGCGTGTACACGTGTCAAGGTTAGATCGACCGAAAACCCCAACTGGCTGTCAGTTCACCCACTTCCTCCATTCTGGCAATTTTATATATATCAGTCAGTGTCAGAACTCGCATAACAATAAGTCCTTTAGCTAAATAAAACGTATACACATGGCAATGAAAAGGCATTTTTGAAGAGGAATTTATGTAAATACAGGGCATGAGAATTAATTGATTTATTCAATTATGTAAATTCTTCTCTGTAAAAAAAAAAAAGTGCGGCGTTTCATGAATTTTTTTGTGTGTTGTAACTATTAATACATACTTAAGTTCACAATTCAATAAATTCCTTGTTTATAATTAAAAAGAAAATATGTTTTAATATATATCATTGGTGTATATATTTAAAACAAAAATATTGTCACCCCGCTCTACCTCTTAGCTGCATCCCTGATTTACTCTAGATGTTTATTAATGGATATTCTATCTCTTCTTCTTTCTTATCTCCACTCAATCATATTAGGGTATCAAGTTGTGACCCTTGATGGTGTCTGTTTGACAACCATCATGATTGGGTGAAATAGAATGCATCTGCCTTTGTCATTAAGACTGGAAGCACTACTCAGTGGCAAGCCGACTTAGCTCCAAAATAAATGGCCGCCTCTGACATGAGGAACAGACGCCATGTGCAGCCGCTCCTAATATGGAGTACAAACGTTGCTCATCCTGTATCTCTGGATCAGGAGCCCTTACAGGGTACTATCAGCCGGGCCAGCTGAGCCCAGGTTTTTTAGCGAGCTTGTTACTGCTCCTTCTCCTCCTTTTTCATCCGGGCTTGGGACCGGCAAAGGCGGAGTTTGGATATTCTATGAAATGACCATTTGGATCTATTGAAATAGCTTAATGGGGAGATGTCAAATGGAATAATCATTTTAGGTTAGATTGCCTCGGATGTTATGTCATCTGTATGTGACGGGATCTAGTTACCTCAGATAGGATTTTTAATTGTCACATCACAATAAGTTATCTTATAAATACTGTTTTGAGAATAGAGCAATCCCTAAATAAATCTTGGAATAAAAAGGCATATATTGGATCAAAATATCATTTATTTTACCAATATTTCAGTTGGCTGAACGCCAACCTTTATCAAGGTATTATAACATTTTGACACACTTGTTGTTGACACAACAGTTGTTGACACACTTTAATATTAAGAAAAAGGCATCTCCTTATCGTGCAACTGAAAGTTGCTGATGGCTTGCGCCATCTATCGGAATAAATATCAACTATTCTCGTTGATTTTTAATTATTCTAGAATTGGTCAAATACCCATTCTTGATTAATCAAGAAAAGCTAACCACGGACGCGTTTCGGGCCGTTGGCCCTCATTGCCATTCTGGAATAATTAAAAATCAACGAGAATAGTTGGTATTTATTCCGATAGATGGCGCAAGCCATCAGCAACTTTCAGTTGCACGATAAGGAGATGCCTTTTTCATAATTTATGCACCTTATCCCAGTACAATGTCACATTTGTACTATCTTTTCACACTTTAATATGTTATAATACCTTGATAAATGTTGGCGTTCAGCCAACTAAAATATTGGTAAAATAAATGATATTTTGATCCAATATATGCCTTTTTATTCATAGATATTGTATAATAATTTTTTTAAACATACATATAAAGAATAACTATATTTATACAAATAATAAATAATATAAATAAAATTTATCCTAAGGTGAGACAGATTCCAGTAAATAAAAAACCTCCAAAATTGTTTAAACTACTTTTATTTATTTCGTCTCAGTTTACAGGTGTTACATTCGAGTCACCTTGTCCTGGTTATTTACATATGGCGAGTTGGTGAAGTAGAGATGGTCCCCTAGACCTTACAGAGGAGGGCAGAACTACCTTTCATCTTAAAACTGAGATATATATTCTTACGTATATAGAAAACTAGCCGAATGACCCGGGCAACGCCCGTGTTTTACCCGATTGAATGTTTTTATTCAAATACTATTTGTTACAATTATAAATTTGGCGCCTTTAATAAATGCATATATTAGTTAATAACTATAGCCTATGTGCTTTATCTGTCTATGTACTGTTGGCTTCCGTAGGCGTCTCATACTGGAAAAAGGAAAGAGAGGATTCCATTTAGTTATTAATTAATATATGCATTTATTTAAAGAGCGACCCGCTCCAAACCAATAGTTACAAAAACGAAAGAGCGAGTGGGGGAGGCAAGATGGGGGGGGGGGGCAAAGGTGGCGTGACCGTAGCCAACCAATAGGAGGGCGCCATTCCAAAAAAAAAAAAGCAAACGGTGACAGAGGCCGATGAGGAATGACGCTCGTAACTGTATATAGAATTAGGAAAGACAAACCTCAGAATGACAGAAATATGTGAAATATAACACAGGTCTGCAAAATTATTATTATTTTTTATGTTTGAGCATTTAAAATGCTTTTTAGGTAATCAAATGGCGCTGATTCCGAATCTGTTCTTAATTTTTCTGTATGTCATCAAAATCTATAGATAATGACCATAAAGTGTATTTCACCCAAAATAATATTTTCATAAAGAAAACTGCCAAGTCATCATGATTGCTTCATAATTTTTACAATCATCACAACTCAAAGTTCTTCTAAAACATATACGCCATTAACTTCATATAAAAATAAAATTGTAATACTTAAATAAATTACTTCCAAACACTATACCGTCACTTCTAATTTGAAATTGTCAAAAATTAAATAAGTATTTAAATTTTTGGTGAAAATATATTTTATAATTTATAAACTACCAGAAAGGGAGATTATATTTTATTCAGCAAAAAAAAAAAAAATAATGTACACACCACCCCGGAAGTACCAACCATTGAGCGTTACCATTATATTTAAAATGGCGGTTCGCCACACAGGACTCTACACGCGGTCCTAGGAAGTCCTGTAGCACAGAGCTATGAGGTGTAATTACCGACCTGGTACAGTGCTAAGATGGTGTTAGTCCGGCTAGCTTGTTGGAGCTGCTGCGTGAACCAAGTAACCAAGAGGCTCAATAATAATTTTAAAAAAGCCTTTATATCTCCTAATAATTTTATCGATTTTTATTTTAAATATTTTTAAATTTATATTGTGTCGCGTTATAAAAACAGTCGCCGGAAGAGGGAAGTAGAAAAAGAGCTTTATTCTTCGGTACCAACGGACGTTCTACTCCTTAAAATTAAAGATAAACGGATTTATAAAGCAATCACAATACAAACCAATCTATGCAAATTACCTAAATAAATAATGAAACTTAAAATTATGTTCACAGAATAAATAAGCTCAATTCCATTATTGTCTTTAACTCTGTGACATTTAAATGCATATTTTTTCTTCTGTATTTCAGAACTTGGATCTAAATATTATACTGCAACTCTTCCTTCAATTGAACTTAAAACATAGCCTTGTTTATTTGGGAAACATTTGATACATCTTGTCAGGTATTTTGGACTTGATTCTCTTCTTTGTGTTGAACGTATCCCATATATATATATATTCCTCAAGTCCCAAACAAGAACTTTACGGCCTGCTGTTCCAACAACAAGTTGTTCACCACAAACTGATATTGTGTAAACTTTGTCTGGTTGAGAAAATGGAAGTTGGGATAAAACTGTGAAACTTTGGGATCCTAGAAACCCATGTTATGCTGGTACATTTTCTCAACCAGACAAAGTTTACACAATATCAGTTTGTGGTGAACAACTTGTTGTTGGAACAGCAGGCCGTAAAGTTCTTGTTTGGGACTTGAGGAATATATATATATATGGGATACGTTCAACACAAAGAAGAGAATCAAGTCCAAAATACCTGACAAGATGTATCAAATGTTTCCCAAATAAACAAGGCTATGTTTTAAGTTCAATTGAAGGAAGAGTTGCAGTATAATATTTAGATCCAAGTCCTGAAGTACAGAAGAAAAAATATGCATTTAAATGTCACAGAGTTAAAGACAATAATGGAATTGAGCTTATTTATTCTGTGAATTCAATCAGCTTCCATAATGTTTAAAATTATGTAAACTATATAACATGGACACATAAACTAGACTACACAATATATAAAATTATATAAAAAGTTGCGGGAGGATGGCACATATGTTCCTCAAAAGAGACATTACTTCTTTTAAAAATGCCTTAGAATAATGCATTTTGTGCTGGGGTGATAAAATGAATTGTTTCAATGCATTTTTAAAGGTATAGAAGCCTCTTTTGTTACTTGTTTATATTACCTTGAATTATAATTAAATACATATAATATTTTTCAAATCTGAATTTCAAAAGAGTCTTGAATATAGTAATTCGAAATTAATAAA
This sequence comes from Cordylochernes scorpioides, assembly GCA_030710605.1. Lineage (NCBI taxonomy): Eukaryota > Metazoa > Arthropoda > Arachnida > Pseudoscorpiones > Chernetidae > Cordylochernes > Cordylochernes scorpioides. The sequence goes on along the minus strand of CP092863.1, from coordinate 37,380,070 downwards.
TATTGGGAAATAAGAGATGCTCACAAAACCTTTTTGACACTTCAAAATTGGATTTATATTTTGGCCTATGATCGCGAGCGCTATATATGAATTATTATTATAATTTTTAACAAACTTGAAAGATTCGACTCAGTAGCTAGACATTGATCAGATGGTAGCTGAATACTCATGGAACATTACAACAAGATTAAGTACACAGGAGTACCATGTAGTGATATTCATACATGGAGTATGTATGACCTTAGCTCTTGAAACTGCGAACGTGCGAGCTTAGCTAGCAGTTGGCAACCGGGATCCAGCTATTACAGGGTGGTATGACCTGGCGTTCTTCCCTACAATACTATTTTAATATAAAAGAGAACACACGTGAAAATATAGGATTTCTTTAAAACTGTACACACAGTATCATGGGCAAAATTAGCGACTGTTTATTCTGTATCCACATCACATGTCTACACATATAATACCAGGCCATGCTAGGCCTGGCAGGTAGAGAGCTGCGATGGCTTGTACTGCTATTACACCATCGAGACTAATAAATACTTTCTCAGTTACTGGAAAATCGACAATCCAATAATCCACAAGACCAAAATAGATTTGTGTAATCGGCCAATCTCATTACTTCCGACACATGGAAAATCTTTCGAAAACACTTCGAGAAACACTTGAAAATAAAAAAATAAGACTAAATCGAAATGAGAAATTAGGTTTTATAACACACTTACAGTACAAACCATCAGTTCACAGTCCTAATGGAGAAAGAATTGCAAAGATTTTATAACAAATGAAGCACTGTGGCATTAAATGAAACCATCAACAAGGTCTTGCTCAAGGATAGGACATAAAATGGTCAACCGTGTCCTCCCCAAAGACCTGTTGATAACGAACTCTCGAGAAGATGGAATATTCAAAGTCAGATATATTGAAACTATTTCACTCAAGTTTATTATAGAAAAATTGTAAAAGCACAAACAAGATATATAGCAATAAGAGGAATTGTGAAACAAGAGAGTTTCTATATTAACTTCAAAACGGCATGATATCAAGCGTTTGTTCATCATCAAGCCAAATGTCTCGCAAATACTTACTATATATAGAAGTTTTTAATTAAAAAGGTATATATTGGATCAAAAAATCATTTATTTTACCAATATTTCAGTTGGCTGAACGCCAACCTTTATCAAGGTGTTATAACTATAGGATATTATAATATATAGAAGTCAATAGGAATTTACGTATTTAAAGAATTAGCTAACATTTTAAAGATATTAAATATATTTCTCTAAAAATAATTTACATCTATATAAAATATATCGAATATAATTTTGAGGGATATGTGTTAAACTAGAAATAATACAAAGTTGCGGGAGGATGGTATTCACGTGTGTCAAAAGAGGCATATCTCTCTTCCTTTAAATACATATAATGAAAAAATTGAACTAGGCTTTAATCAGAACTTCTGGAAGACTGAAAAAAATTCCATGAAAAATGTGGAATGAAAAGATATCCTAGAGCTGCATAGGGTTAAAGGATAGTTCTATGGACTTTATGAGCTTGGTATTGTGACATTTTTTTTTACAATTAAAAACAGTTTAATGACATCTAGTCAACAGTAGGGAGAGAGGTTACAGTTTAAAATATTTACGTGAGAAAGATCAGCCAGGTGTTCTTCCCCACCGCGATAGAGTTCTATATGGTATATGTGTTGGAATTGCTTAGGTATGCTTTGATTTATACTTTCTCTGATGCTAGAAATAATTTGTACGTATATTTCGTGAAACTCTGTGCAGTAGAGCCTCCCTGTAAAGGACACCTAATTGCAGAGCCAAAGTGTCCTTTAGGGAGAGGTGTCCTCTTACCGGAGAGTTGCTAAATTGTAAAAAATGGTAATTTTGCAAATGAAAACTGTCCTTTGTGGAGAGGTGTCCGCTAAAGGGAGGTTCTACTGTATATAGTTTATTGCTCAATTTATTCAAATAATGCTTTATTTTTATTTCTCCTGACGAAAACAAAAGATTTTTGTTGAAACGTTAAGAAAATAAAACTTCATCTGATCGAAGTGTATATTTTTTAAGAATTACATAAAATATTTTAAATATTTACACCCAAATATCTACATGGGATATAGCGTGTGTTTTGTGTAATAAATAAATAAAATACTAATATTGGTATTTGATATTAATGATTCCAGAATAAGTCTATTATACTTAGAAAATATGTTTTGGAAATAACACTCTTTTGACGTCTTGCAGGCTGAGGTAATAGCCATATTTTGAATGGCTTTGTAAAAGACATGTTCATAATGTTAATACATTTATCCAGATTTGTATAATAACAAATGAAAACATTAAGACGCGAATTTTTCACAAATAAATCAAACTTCTACTGTCCTTACTGCGATGAAAAAAAATATTGATAGGGCTTGGCTCATCAGTGGTGAACCCTCCCAGCGGTTTCGCCAATTTAATGGTAGATTGAATCGGCGAAACCGCTGGGAGGGTACACCACTGATGAGCCAAGCCCGCCCTCCCTTTAATTTTTCCATTACAGTAAGGGCAGTAGAAATTGTTTATTTTCAAAAAGAATCTCACGCCTTTAAAATAGTTTTGAATTTTGATATGTTTATATAATACTTTCATTCTGTAAAAACGACAGATTATTTAAATAATAAATGTTTTAATATGATAATTTCTTATATTTTACTTAATATCATTTTTAATGGATAATTCTTTTTTTAAGTCACACACACAATCTTTGAAAAAACATTTAACTTGAAAGGACATATTTTAATATGTAATTTAACATAAAAACTTTTAAATATATATAAAGATTTTCAGTAATTTTTAGTCTTTTATAATTATATTTTAATAGTAATTGTGTTCATAAATCTCCTTTCTTTCTCCCTTCACAAGGACGAAGTCTAAAATATGCTGAGCGCCGCTATTCAAATTACAAGGCAAATGACTTTGAACACGCACCTTTACTTTTAAATTACTCTCTCGCCTCGTACGTTTGGAAGCAATTTTCTTTTTGAGCTTCATTTGATATCCTGATCTGTTTATGTGTAGTTAAAGAAGACAATTACATCGAAATGCTATATGTATTTTTATAGTTTATAGTGTATCGATTTATTAATTCAGCGATCGCCCAGAAAGTATTTCAAAGTTAGTGCTTTATTGGTATTACTTATTAGCTACATTTTTATAGGAAGACAAAAGAACAACACCCTAGAATGTCTATTGGGTTCTCATTGACTTCCGCTGATCTACCGCGCCACGCAGCGGTGGCCATCAGTACTATTTCCAGGCCCCGCTTGTATGTTTGCCGTGGTCTGTCGTCCCAGCAGGCTGGAAGGAAGTCTCTCGGCTCCCACAAGTTCTATTTACAGAATTCTCTCTCTAAATATTCATCTCTATAGTTTTCTTTCAGGGTACATAATGGACATATAGAAAATGTATACGCAAAAATGACTGTTGGAATATTCAGAAATTTGACATGAATGTATCGGCTATAAATCTGGTAATTCCTTAGTACAAAATTTAGTTGTTTCTAGAAAATATAAAAATAATGAGCTTCATACTTTGGAGATTTTTTGGGGTGTTTAGGGTTATAGACCAAAGGTTTTAAAAATGAAAAATATTTCAAATTTAATTATTTCTTTCTAGACGTTTTGCATACAAAATTTAATCACTCATTGCATACCACAAGAAGTTTAATTTGAGCCAAATTAAAAATTTTCGGCAACTTCTTCAGAGTGTTACACTTTCTATTTACAATATATAGCAGTTATAATTGTGTGGTCACACATATAAACCACAGGTCATTCATTTTTGTTCTTGAAAGTTCTTGTGTGTTTTTATATAGCATATTTTCTCTATTTAGAGACAGAAAGATTTTTATAAAAAGTTATATTTAAATATAGAGACACCTAGATGTATAGTTTTATAAAGTGACGTTTATAATAAACCCAATGAAAATAAATATATACTAAATACGCATAAAATACATCCTCCCATAAAATAACTATACTGGTATTCAAAATTAAATAAACTAAAATTCAGTAGGTAAATTTTAAACAAATATCTTTTACGAAATTTAGTATATAAATAGTTAATTATATATATATAAGTAATCCAGCGCACTCTCTATGGTTTTAGAAAAAAGAAATATATAGATTATTTCAAGGATTCACAAAAATAAAACCCCAACATATTTCGTAGATAAAGGGTTCGATAGGTCACCTCTAGGAACCCCCACAACGAATTGATTAATAGGCTTTGAAGATCTTGAGGGAATAAATTCCAATCCTCCAAAAGAGCAGCTTTTAGTTCGAGGAGGGTTCTGACAGGAAGAGACTGACAAGTTTCGAAGTGTTTCCCTCTAAGGTATCACAGACATTTTCTACTGATTCAGGTCCATGACTCTGGCTGGCGATTCCATCCTCTGAGTATCCTATCCTCGAGGACTAGCACTGCTCTATCTGGACGAGTATTATCATACCTGAAAATAACAATGATGCCCCTGAAAGATCTCACGTCGGACTAAATATTCTCCCCTTACTATATCTCTGTCAGTGTGCCTCCGTCGTGGAGAGATACACGTATGTTCAAAATGAAGATAGCTCAGACCGTGAGACTCTTCTCTTCCCCGAAACGGTCTCTTTTTCTCATGTTAATGGCACGGAAGAGAATCTCAGGTTCTCCATCCAGATAAAGCCTCGTCGAGAATCAGTGTCTAGACTGAATCTTGACTCGTCACTAAAGCTAACATGGGCCCACTGGGATCCTGGGTCCAGCACTGATGTCCACTTCACCAATTCAAGCGGGATCTCCTGTGAGAATGTGTGGAAGCTATACAAACCATAAACCCCACCCTTCAGAAGCCTTTGAAAAACAGATTGTTTTGAAAATGTCGTTCTCCAGAGGCAAATTAGAACTCTTTGGAGAGCTGAGTAGGCTGTCATTCCCTTATGGTACTTAGCAGTCAGAGTCAGATAGTGGTCGTTTTGGGTCGGCCTTGACTTCTGGTGATGGTTTCACTGAATTGTTTTCAGAGCTGGCAGACGCCACTTCTGTTAACGTTGAGACATTTAGCGACTTCATTCTGGGATTGGCCTGCTTCCCGATACCATCTCTCCATCGTAAAGTATCGTCTAAACGATTGTGTGAAACCATTATGTAAGATTTTCTTCAAAACATTCAAGATTATTCAAGAATAACAGTTCTGATGTGCTCTGACAGAGCGAGCGGTTATGAAAAATGATTTTAAAAATATAAATATATTTCTAAATGTAATAAATGTTATGTAATTAAAGTAAGTAAGAAGGATGAATCCGTAACCAATTTAACTTTACATATTATTTATTATTAATAGAAATTATATGAAACAAATCTTGGTATATATATGTAATAATGTTGTGAGATCCTGTCGACTAACTGTAATATTGTGTTGAGTCGACTTATCTGTGATTAGGGATCCTGTCGACTATCTGTAATAATGTGTTGAGATCCTGTCGACTCTCTGTAATAATGCGTTGGGGTTTGGTAAGCCTGTTGTAGAACCTCGTCGACTCTCGCTATAAGTTGTGGCAACCGAGGGTCAAACCTGTAGTAACCGCGAGGGACAGTCAGGGGTGGAGAGTTTTCCAGTACCTCGCTGCACCTTGTAGGACCTTTAACAGTTCTCCCAAAGTACAGGCAGTCGTGGTCGAGGCAGAGTGGAAAACTGGGGAATGTCCACACACACAAAACGAAGAGACACAGTTGAAAGAAAGTTCCTTGAATAGATAAAAAGCGAGCCAAGAGCAAAGATGGAGATCGAGAAGTTTTCTTACTGTTTTACATCGTCGATGAGTTGGTGACAACCGGCGACAAGGGGTGACGCTGACCGGGACTGACTGGAACTGAGAATGGCTGTTGCTACGTGGGGTCCTATTTAAACAACTTTTTTGGACTAGGAAGTGGACCAGGAAGTATTGCCTTTCTGCACGTGTCCGCAACTCGACTCTGGCAGCGGTCTGGGCTTCCATCTATCTTTAGAAGTTACTTTGTAAATCTCTCTCTGGCTCTTAACTCAGTTTTTAATCTATTATATATTTTTATTTATTCATCCTCAGTACATTACATCTGGAGATACAAGGACACACGTCAATTATGCGTATAATTAGTTGTAGTTTATAATTAGTTCTATATACAACATGACAATCTTGTTATAAAGATTATAATATATAGGGTTGTTGGTTTAAATTATCATATATATCTACATGAAAACAACAAAAACAATACTTAAACATTATATACATACAAGTTCCTTTTCAAACTCAGTCTCATCTATAGCCATTGTTACTCTGTAATATTCCAAATGTAACAGGTGAATATTTATTAGATAATTTTTAATATGTTTTCAAACTTTTGGTCTTTTTAGCTTCCAAAAACATAGAGTTCAGAGAAGTGTTTGTTCACTTAACGTTAGACACCAAGATACTACACCGGCTCATTAACAAAGTCCAATCAAAGCTCGTTGTTGCCAGGGCTGTTCTCCACCACGTGCGGTTGGTTCACACGGAGGGTTACTATGGCTCCCATCTCCTTCAGATGAATTGATTTACGCCATTCTCACTTCCACTCTCTTCAAAGAAAATAATAACTTAGAATATGGGGGGAAGAACGCAAAAATAAATATTTAATAACCTTAAGCCTGCCCACAAAAAAATAGATTTTCACTTAATATTCTATTGAAGTTCAGTACATTACTTTTTCTTAACGTATTTATGGTGTGTGCGGGTCATGAAGTTTTGAAAAGTAAGGGAAAGATAAATTATGTTCATTTTATTTAAAAAAATATATTTTTTATCGTTTTTGAATTATTTATTGCCAGGTCAATTCTGGTACTGAATAATATTTTATTTTTTTTAATCCTAAAACATATCAATTGACATTATAGATTTCCTAGTTTGTAAAATACCTTGAGGTCTCCAAAATTGGAACTAAATAACCTTGTAACACTCTTCCATCATTAAACCAAATCAACTTGGAGTTTTTTTAAACATTGCTTTCAAGTCACTAAAATTCCAACGCCAGAATGCTGCAACCAATAAGTGCCTTAGCACTCTCCAAACTTACGTCATCAATTTTGCCAGCTGCAAAAATAGACTGAAAAGTAGTGACCTTGCATAGTTGACATTTTGTCTATGTGTAAATATAAAATCCATACAATCAATAAACTGGAAATTTATTAAAGACATCCTAAGATTATATGGATACCCAAATCTTTCTGTCCATAAGCCAATATTCCTTCGTACACCTTATGCTGTGGGGGCTGAGAGACTTCCTTCCAGCCTGCTGGGATGACAGACCACGGCAAACATACAAGCGGGGCCTGGAAATAGTACTGATGGCCACCGCTGTGTGGCGCGGCAGATTAGCGGGGGTCAATGGGAACCCAATAGACATTCTAGGGTGTTGTCCTTTTGTCTTCCTATAAAAATGTAGCTAATAAGTAATACCAACAAAACACTAACTTTAATATACTTTCTGGGCCATCGCTGGACTAATAAATCGACACACCACAATATCTATTAATAAAGTGAATGGAATTTTTAGGAAGAAATTGATATCGTAGTATAAATAAAGAGTCAAAGTTTTTTTGAACAATTAAATTTCTATATTCAAAAAGGGAGAGAGCTTTCGAGAAAAACAGCTCTTCTACAGCCCCCTTGTGTAACCTACAAGACAGTAAGGAACACAAATCTATTTTGGCCAGGATACACCGAGCCATTCGGCTAGTCAACACATATTTATTTAAACATTATTAGGATGCTAAAGACAACATACCTTCAAGCAGGCTGGTGTTTCTGTGAACCTCTACAAACCTCATCCCTCGCTCTGCATTCAAGAAAGTAAAACTTCCTCAAAGTAAATAAACATCTTCAAGTTTTCCTAACATTGAAAATATTGATCCGAACTGAAAATATGTATATATAATTTGGCTCATTTTTATTTTATGATAAACATCGATAAAAATCTGGTTTAGGCTTAGTCTGGCGAAACCTCTCAGAGAGGATCTCCCTTTATATTTCTTCATCACAGCAGGTTTTAAATTTGCCTTTAAAATGTATTCGCATTTTTTTTTCGAGATTTAGTGTTATTCAGCTGGTTCGTTCATATTACATACTGGATAAAATAACCGATATCATCTATTTAAAAAGACAAAAAAAAATACTCTTTTAATTACGTCTATATCAAAATTTGTTGCTTAATCAATGCAATTTGATGTTTAGGATCAATATACTTGTTCAAATCAAAGTTTGTTGTTTTAAAAGGGAATGCTTCCCCAGAGACATTCTCCCTCATTAAGTCATCCATGATAATCATGGTGGTTTGAAGCTTGCGACCCCCCATACGGCAAACACACCACACACCAGTACATGTTGAGGAATATAGTGCTATCTATAGGTTAAAATGTGACCAATGACAAAGCGTATTTTGGAATTGATGAGAAAATTTTATTTTAAAACATATAAAAAGAGACCTCTGCGTACATCGAGAGCAACTGTTCGAGACATGTTCGGCCTCCCGTAATATATCGTGATTTTTAAATAAAGTTTTTCGATTAGATTCAAAATTGTCCTCATTATTTGCCATACCTGTACATGTACAAATCTATTGACTTGGTATTTATAAATGGGATTTTGGTGTAACTTATTCCTGGAGGATAGTGATTTTATAAAAAGATAGTTCACCTCTCCCGTCAAAATAAATGCTAATAAAACTAAGCGCCATCTATTGACCGTCTTCGCAAATTAAAAGACTCGGGTTGGTGTCAAAGCTACTACACCAGCTTTGGTAAACTCGGAAATCCGACCTAGAGACCACGATTTCGGGCTAAATGCCTTCATGGTTCAGGACTGGCCTTGATTTCATAAGATCCAACAGGAAAATTCATGAAATTTTCAGGATTTTCCAAAGAGGTGTTTAGCTGGCAAATATAGATGAAGAATTTTCCGGGAAGGTATTTTGATCTATTACAAGTATTTATATGGTACCAGAGTCCCGTTTGGTTATTTTTATTTATTTCTAGGGCTGGAATTATCCCTGAACCAGGATACATTGAAGTCACAAAATATTTCCTCACAATGAGTTTCTTTTTATTTTAAATTGCTAGCTTTCAAGCGATAATCGCTCTTCAACGGGATTAAAAAATATCGACTATATCTAGCAAGAAATATTTACAAATACAAAAGCGCGCAGCGTGAATATTTACAACTGAAATTTAAAATTGATATGTAATTTAACAATGTAATGGAATACAATATCTATTTTCATTTTGAGGGCATTCAGAACCTATAAAATTGATCTATTGATTTCTTCTAAGATATCGGTATTGTGATTTTTAAACCCGTTGAAGAGTGATTATCGCTTGAAAGCTAGCAATTTAAAATAAAAAGAAATTCATTGTGAGGAAATATTTGGTAATTTAAAAAGTTTTTCACGATTTCATCATGAATACATTGAAGTCATTTATTATTATATAAAAAATACATCAAGGAGAGTTTCGAAAAAGGGCCCTTGTTGTAGAAAATGGCAGCTCGACCATCAAAGCCAACATATTGTAACCTCTCTCTCCCCACCAGTTGTTCAGTAAGTGATGGCGTGATGACCTTTTGAATCCATATTTCATTTGCAAAAGAATATCGATCAGAACGAGCTCACGGAAAGTTTTTACCTCGGAGTTAATCTGTGCCAAATCTCTCTGGGCCACGTAGTGAAGTTACAATAGAAATGTTGTTAACTATGTGGGCCTTCTTTTAAAACATGCGTGTTTCTTTTTAGAGGATTTTCATTAAAAATTAATCTCACGGAAAGTTTTAATGAGTCTAGAATATTTATTTTAATGACAGTAACGGGACTCTGGTACCATATAAATACTTGTTATAGATCAAAATACCTTCCCAGAAAATTGTTCATCTAAATTTGCCAGCTAAACACCTCTTTGGAAAATCCTGTAACGAAAAAATATTTAGATTTATAATGATACAATTTAAAAAATCAATTTCCATCTATTGATACGATACAAGCCCTCTCTTTCAAAATTTTAAATCATTTCAGTAAGGCTTGTGTGAGATATAAAATTATACACTACACACACACACAATAAGCATATATATTGTCAAAAAATAATTATTAAAAAATTTATAAATACGTATTATGTTAAGAAAAAAGCATCTCCTTATCGTGCAACTAAAAGTTGCTGATGGCTTGCGCCATCTGTCGGAATAAATATCAACTACTCTATGGTTCTTTAAGTATCCTAGAATTGACCAAATACCCATTCTTGATTAACCAAGGAAATCTAACCACGTACGAGTTTCGGACTGTTGGCCCTCATCAGCGTGATGAAATCTGTACCTCAATGACCAAAAAATTTGGTCTTTGGTATTTGGCCAATTATGGAATAAGTAAAAATTAACGATTAGTTGATATTAATTGCGAAAGATGGCGCAAGCAATCAGAAACTTTTAGTTGCGCAATCAGGAGATACCTTTTATCTTTATTTATCCACCTAATCCAAGTATAGTTTCACTTTTGTGCTGTTTTTTCACGTATTGTATTGTGCCAGTTAATTTTACAATTGGTAATTTACAAGCATGGTAAGGGGTGATGACTATGCAAATATTTATATGATGATAAACAACAGAGTATTCAAACATAAGTATTCTGTGACAATATTGTTTTTGCTCACTCTAACAAAATTGTTTTTATGACGATAAATATTCTTGATCCCTTCAAATTTGTTATAGAGTTTTTCACTGTATTCTGTAACAACATTAAATAGAGTTTGTTTTATCAAGAAAGAGGGACCGAGAAAACATTGGGCCATCAGCGAACATTCTCATTTCATAACACCACACCGTCCATTATCAACAAACACAATCCAGGATCGTATCCCGCATTAACCACTTTTTCTACTTTACTGGCCCCCGATTATCGAACAATTCCTCTCAGTGAGTGCCTGTAACCAAATGGGGCTCCGGTACTTTGTAAATCTCAAAAGTCGAGTTAATTTCCACATGTATAGACATGTGGTGCGCTTAGAATAAAAGGCAGCCTCTAGCTACCCACTATGATTATTATGGCCTGTATCATTTGTACTTGGGATAAATAAGACCTCTTTATAGAACTCTAGACATGTTAGGATACCTCAGGTCAGAGAAACTTCTCTTCTCCTTTACTCATGTTGCCCCCATCAGAGAGTGCAAGTAACCAAACGGGGCTCTGGCATATTTGTAAGTGAAAAAGTCGAACTGCTTTTCACATGTGTAGACATGTGGTGCACTTAGAGTAAAAGCAATCGATAACTATCGACCATGATTATCATGGCCTGTACTACATGTACTTGAGATAAATAATAAAAAAACTCATGTTGCATATTTATTCTAAAGTATGCAAATGAGCATCCGGAAACAGCTGGTATTATCGTAGCCTATTGTTAGTGTGTCCCAGATTTGTTTCCTACTCTATCAATGTTTTATGTATATATTATCTTTAAAACAAGCAATACCTATGTTATTTTGACTAACCTGGTGTAGGAAATTCTCTGGTAAGGAAATTTATTTAAATTCGGATGTATTTTCATTTAAATGTTTCATGGGGGGTAGGTGGAAAGCTGGTTAAACCGTTTGGTTTTCGACCACTAGGACCCGGGTTCGATTCCCGCATTGGACACTTTTTTCTGTTAAAAAAAATGCTCCAATGGCCCCCGATTCTTGCAAAAGTCCAACCCCACCAGCGAGTGCAAGTAACCAAACGGGGCTCTGGAATTTGTAAGTGCAAAGTCGAACTGCTTTTCACATGTGTAGACATGTGGTGCGCTTACAGTAAAAGCAGTCGCTAACTACCCACCATGATTATCATGGCCTGTACCACGTGTACTAGGGATAAGCAAAAAAAAAAATCTTTTTCATTTCAATATGGATTTTTAAAATTATCGTGTGTTAAGCGCTTACCCAGCAAAATATCGATAGCTATCGTATGGCATATATTACAATTCTCTAGAAATATTTTGTCATCTCAATGAGACCAGGTATGTTTTTACAGTTCAGGTGATGAAATCAATCCGTTTTTTTTTCTCAAGGCCAAACAACAATAAACGAAAGTCTGAAGTCAAATAGGAAACAAACAGACTCTGGGGTGTGGAGCGTGTTCGTTTCAAATTCAGTTTAAAAATAAATGTACGGAGACAGTTTAATTAAACTTTGAACTCTCTCTCTCAAGGTGAATTTAATCTATTTCAGGACTGTTTTTGACGTGATGGTTGGCACTGGCTAGTTGTTGGAAAACTGGTTCTACTGTTTTTGACGTGAGGGTTGGCACTGGCTAGTTGTTGGAAAACTGGTTCTACTGTTTTTGACGTGATGGTTGGCACTGGCTAGTTGTTGGAAAACTGGTTCTACTGTTTTTGACGTGAGGGTTGGCACTGGCTAGTTGTTGGAAAACTGGTTCTACTGTTTTTGACGTGATGGTTGGCACTGGCTAGTTGTTGGAAAACTTGTTCTACTGTTTTTGACGTGATGGTTGGCACTGGCTAGTTGTTGGAAAACTGGTTCTACTGTTTTTGACGTGAGGGTTGGCACTGGCTAGTTGTTGGAAAACTTGTTCTACTGTTTTTGACGTGATGGTTGGCACTGGCTAGTTGTTGGAAAACTTGTTCTACTGTTTTTGACGTGATGGTTGGCACTGGCTAGTTGTTGGAAAACTTGTTCTACTGTTTTTGACGTGATGGTTGGCACTGGCTAGTTGTTGGAAAACTGGTTCTACTGTTTTTGACGTGATGGTTGGCACTGGCTAGTTGTTGGAAAACTTGTTCTACTGTTTTTGACGTGATGGTTGGCACTGGCTAGTTGTTGGAAAACTGGTTCTACTGTTTTTGACGTGATGGTTGGCACTGGCTAGTTGTTGGAAAACTTGTTCTACTGTTTTTGACGTGATGGTTGGCACTGGCTAGTTGTTGGAAAACTGGTTCTACTGTTTTTGACGTGATGGTTGGCACTGGCTAGTTGTTGGAAAACTTGTTCTACTGTTTTTGACGTGATGGTTGGCACTGGCTAGTTGTTGGAAAACTGGTTCTACTGTTTTTGACGTGATGGTTGGCACTGGCTAGTTGTTGGAAAACTTGTTCTACTGTTTTTGACGTGATGGTTGGCACTGGCTAGTTGTTGGAAAACTGGTTCTACTGTTTTTGACGTGATGGTTGGCACTGGCTAGTTGTTGGAAAACTTGTTCTACTGTTTTTGACGTGATGGTTGGCACTGGCTAGTTGTTGGAAAACTGGTTCTACTGTTTTTGACGTGATGGTTGGCACTGGCTAGTTGTTGGAAAACTTGTTCTACTGTTTTTGACGTGATGGTTGGCACTGGCTAGTTGTTGGAAAACTGGTTCTACTGTTTTTGACGTGATGGTTGGCACTGGCTAGTTGTTGGAAAACTGGTTCTAAACTCCCTCAGTGTAAAATACTTTAGAGTATAAAACTGGATTACGTAAATGGCTTCCCGTTTCTTGTACAAGTCCAACCTCTCTAGTGAATAAAAGTAACCAAACGGGGCTCTAGAATATAATGTGTCTACAAGAGGCTTACTTACAGTATAAGGAACTGCAAACTTTTTCCACCAGCATTCTCAAAGCCTGCACCATGTGTACCCGGGAGAATAAGAAAGAGACTGTTTTTTACTCTTTGGTTAAAATATTCATTTCTTTGAAGATTTAAATCATATCAGGCTATCTTCCAAAATATTATTATCTGGTGGATTTTTTATTTTAAAAATAGGAGATGAAATCTCTTTTTATCTATTCTTTCATAGGGAAACAACGTGGTTCTTGCTAAAATTAGATGGATATTCAATGTCATATCAGTTAAAGAATCTACGAGCTGAAGAGAGAAAGTTTTTCTTCCCTCGCTCTTAGTCTTTATTTATGTCTAAGGAGAGTATTAATTGGCTAGGTGACAGAGAATCAATAAATAAATCGCCGTACTGTTCCAAATAAACATTAGGAAATCGCATCCTATGAAACTGTCAGAACATATGAAAATCAAAGCAAATACCTTTAAAAATTTTGTTTGTATACAATATTTTTTAATATTCTTTACCGTGTGCCCTCTTCTCGTTCTTTTTCATGATAACCTAATAAATGAAACAATCCTAGTTGATATCAATACGTAACCGTTATTAGATGACGTCTACAGACTGTAACACACACACTGGAGAACGTGCACACCATCTGAGACAGCGTCCTGCACCTGATAGCAACTGGCTTGTCCTCTACAGCCCCACGAACACTGAAGGAAAAGAGGAAAACCAACAGTCCAATACATCAACCCGATCTTACATCTCAACAGCCTATTATCTACAGTAATCCATAAGATTTCGTAAGACAGCGAACGTTAGAAGGCCGTTGATGAATGTCGAATTATATATGGTTTCTATAATTTAAACATATTTGTTTAAAATAAAGATAATCATGATTATGACTGTTTGTCGTGAGTTGTAGCGTAATATATACCAGTGCCATGGTGGTTCATTCGTTGTGCGACCCACTGGCAACTATCAGAGCTGGAGGACGTATACAGACAGACAGCACGTAATGGAAGAGGTTGAAGCTGTCGAAACTTTCACTTCAACGTAATTAATGCAAAAAGTTGGTGGCGCTGGTGGTAGGATAACGCCCTGGGATCAAATACCACACTTTTTGGGTTCTTTTTGTTGTTTTAAGAAATCAATGGCCCCTGATTATTGCACAAGTTCCATTCCACCAGCAAGTGCAAGTACCCAAGTAGGGCTCTGGAACCTTGTGTAAGTGGTGGTGGTACTTATCCCAAATACTCTATGATCATCATGGTGGTTAATAAGCGACTGCTTTTACTGTAATTTCACTACATGCCTAGGTATGAACCGTGCCATAGGTAGAAAGCAGTTCGACTTTTGCACTTACAAGTATGCCAGAGCATCATTTGGTTACTTGTATTCACTGGTGGGGTTGGGTTTTAGCAAGAATCGGGATCAATTGAAGCAATTTATTGTCAGAAAAAAAGTGCTCAATGTGGAATTCGAATCCGGGTCGTGGCTGTAGAAAATCGACTGTTTATACCACTCGTCCTCCAACAACCTTGTGTAAGGGCATAATCCCAACTGATTCTATATGTGTAGACTTGAAGTATACTGTAGTATAAGTAGCCGTAATCTTCTACCCATCATGGCCTGTACTGCATGTACGTTTTAAAACCCAAACCATAATAATTGGAAAGGTGTCCAGTATGTAGAAAACTGAGCTATGCTGCCGTGTGGTGGCAGTGCTGCCCAAGATAGTGCCGATGCCGGTGGAGGTGCGGCTGAACCGCGGCCAGCGCTACCAGGTGACGTGCACTACCAGCCAGGGCGACCGCCCGCTCAACTTCCACTGGCTGCGGAACGGCCAGCCGCTGGTGTCCAACTCCCGCCTGACCCTGCGACGTCTGGACGACTTCTCCTCGGCCCTGCACATCCCCAGCGTCACCACGGAGGACGTGGCCAACTTCACCTGTCTCGCCTCCAACCTGGCGGGCAGCGATAGCTTCATGACAACCCTCGTGGTGACAGGTGGGTCGTCTAGTTGGTTCTTGTAGCGCCAAACCAACGAAATTGATAGGTAAACACACACACACACACAAATGTAGAAAAGCCTTCATATCAATGCTGGGAAAATGAACTCTCTTCAAAAATAGATGTGATCTCCACTATGTACACTTCTAGTACGGATTAACGCACAATTCTTACCAATGTATAGGCTATGCTAGGTGCTGAGGTGAGTCCATGATAATTGTTTTGCGTTCTATTCATAGCTTCTACTTTTTTCTGTTGAAATTACACTTTATTTACCTTATAATAAAAACCTGTAAATGTTCACAAACCATGGGATCAATGTACTGTGACAGTCCGTGTGTGGTGCAGTGAAGCCGGAGTGGGTCCGCCCGCCCTACGACCAGGACGCCGTGGTGGGTCAGCGCGTGACGCTGGAGTGCGAGGCTAGCGGTTCACCCCCGCCCATCGTAACGTGGATACGGGACGGACGGCCCGTGGGGTCGGGAAACTGGCACCTAGGCGAGGCTGGGCGGCTGTCCCACCCGGCGGTACGGCCCGAGGATGCCGGGGAGTACACCTGCATGGCCGACAACGGCCTGGGGACAGCGCTCACCAAGTCCATCACCCTCCAGGTGCAAGGTATGCATCACCAGCATCCTAGCTGAAGTTCGTGAAGTGTGGATCACTCTATAGACTCTCTCTTTGACAGAATGTAAAAAAAAAAAAAAAACATTTTCTCATTTTAATATACGCCTCTTTTTTTAAACCTTAATCTGTTCTTTCGGACTGCTTCGCTTTACATGTGTAAATATGTAATGCGTTTACTACATATGCAGGTACTTATAATTTACATGGGAAACATAGGTAAGCATACATAGTTAGCATTCTCTCGTGGCTTTATCCATAGGATTGCGTCGAACAGAACGCTAGATAAGGAGAACATTTAATTTATGGGGTTCTCGGGCGTGGTTCGTAGGATGATATATCTCTGAACAGGAATTGATGACACTAGGACTGTATTAATGGTGACAAATGGCGGGATAACTGTCGCGTAACATAGGTTTTCAAGATACACATATTAGAATTGTAATTATATTTTAGACACTACACATTTTCTTTAATTAAAACAACTTCTTTCTTGTGTGCTCTTACTGAGATGAGAATAATATTAGGAGGTGATGAACCATCCCAATTTAATCTACCAGACGGCTCGACTATTGCATTTGGTTGCTCTGTTCATATATCCGGCATGTTGGAAGAATTATTAATGTTGTTATATTTGAAGGTAGGTATCATAAAAATTATTTCCATTCTTGATTACACAAATAAGTACTGATGCCTTATTCATACAAGTACTAGGAAGTCACGTAGTATTTTCCTCCAGGCCTCATCCAAGTCTAGTAGCCATGGGCTAAAAGATTTAGGTATAGTATGCGATCCATGCGAAAGATTAAATCTTCTCTGAAATGTAAATAATAATTTTAAAACGGCTTCCAAGGATAAGTTTCTTGTTTTATTTATATTTTCACCCAAGTTTTTTTTTTCGGGTATCATAAACCCATCTACAGGATTATTCAGAAACATAGTGTTGCACCAAGTTGCAGCTTTGCAGGGTCGTCCACCTTGGTTTCCTCCTTCTTGGTGTTATACACGTTTCCCGAGCGGGTTTCCATACTCAAAGCAAATAAAGAAAAGTAAATAAAAATAAATTACCTTTAAAAGTTATTGTGTTTATTTATTCTTCCTCGTAGGTCGCGGTCCGCAGTCTTGGTCTAGGTCCTCTTTCGCTCCAATAACCAATCAAGATATATGTATAATAAAATATTATAAAAGGGATGATGATAATCTAAATAATCTGTTTCAAATAAATATTAAATATCATAGAAAATTGTAAATAAATGTAGGGCGCATTAAAATTGATGCAACAATAGTGTCTGTCTATCCAGCCGGCCCTGCGATCGAGATGAATGTCACCGACCCCGAGGTGCCCAGCGGAGGTACCCTGGAGATCTGGTGCCAGGCCCGGGGGGACCCTCCGCTGCGGGTGACCTGGAGGCACCGCAACTTCCGCCTCTCGGACGGCAGCAAGAATAACAGGTTCTTCTGGCTTTAGATAACATCGGCTTCTGTTTTGTTGAATTTTGCTGCATTGAAGCGATATGCAAAGCCCTCAACCATCTTAAGGATTCCTAACAAACCATGGAATTTAAAAGGCTTATTGTAAATAAACTTTATCAGACTGATATTGTATTCATTTCATATGAGGGATTACTTTACCATTTGTTTGTGTAAGAATAATTTTACAAAGTTCAATTTCAAAAGGCTTAACAACTCAAATCTAGTGTTTCTAACATTAACATGTTTATTGATCTACCCTTCCTGCCTTATTGAGGTTTCCTCTTTCAACACATGGTGAGGTTTGAAAATCAACGACGCTACTAGTAACATTTGTATTGCTTGCTATTGTAAAATTTGTAATAATTATTTTAGCAATGTGTTTCTTATGATAAATATTATCAAATAATATCTCTCCAGACCTTACTACAATGACGAGATTCAATAACTTTAGTCATTGTAGTAAAGGGTCTGTAGAGATGGGGGGTATTTGATAATATTCATCACCTAACAGATTGGTAAAATAATTATTACAAATTTACAATAGTAGACTACACAAATTCTACTACTAATATCGTTGTGTTTTTTTCATTTACCCATGTGTTGAAAGAGGAAACCTCAAAAGGGAGGCAGGGTAGATCAATAACCACAAGGATCCATATATAGATGTCGATAGAATTTATAATAGTCTACAATGGTATTAAGTGTTTTAACTGTATCAAGTCTCACACAGGTTTATCAACTAGCTAACTAACTACAATGTGGAGGACGCTATGTGCAGAGTGAGGATCACTGAACACATGTGGAGCTCCAGCAACGTCACCTCAGTGCTAGTGGTGGAGAGCACTGTGGCCGAGGACACTGGAGTCTACACCTGCCTGGCCCACAACAACGTGGCCGTAGCCAGTCGCCAGGGGCTCGTTCTGGTCCTAGGTACATGTGTGATTATAGAAGTCCTTAGCGGTCTCGGACCAGTATTCAATTATTGAAGTCCTAATCAAAACAGCATCTATATCCATAACCCAGTAAAAATTTCCCTGATAGACCGCCCCAACACATCTGTAAAGTTATACCATATAGAATTCTTTATCAAAACAACATCTATATTCATAATTCGGTAAAACCTGCCCTGATAAACCGCCCCCCAAAATGATTCTAACCTTTAATTAAGAAAAAGGTATTTCTTGATCACATTGAACTAAAAGCTCTCTCGGAATAAAAAACAACTAATGGTTGATTTATTTTATTCCGTGATATTGACCTTTTTCATAATTAATTAAATAAAAGCAACCCCATACATGTTTGGGCTGTTGACTCTCATCAACATTTGCAACTGTGCCTCAACCTCTGAAAAAGATATTCCTAGAGATTTCTTGATAAATCAAAGAAAAGGTATTTAAGGATAAAAGTGCGTAAGAATGCTAAGCTATATGTAAACAGAAAACAAAGTATATGAAAATAAAGGACAAAGGAGTAATCTACCAGAACAGGTGGTAAAATTAAGACACAATCCTTCCCCATTTCTAATCGTTCAAATGAAAGATACATGTACCCCTTTGTTCTATTTTTATACTCTTAATACCTTTGTCCTATTTTTATCCTTTTAATATCGCGTTTTTCTATTTTTTATCCTTTTACTATATTTATTAGCTGAGTAGCTTTCTCTCATCGAGGGTTTGATTATATAAGAAGTAATTTGTTTGTGTTTTTACAAAAATTTTCGTTCAGGAAGTTACCAAATGAATCGCCCTTGAGAAGCTGTACCGTATATGCAACAGCTATGTATTGGTCATGTCTGCCATTATACCAGCTTTGGTAAATTTGATGCCTCTCCTTCTGCCTTGCTAATACAGAGCTGTGCATTTCAACTGATCAGAATCTTTCGAAATTGAAGAGACTCCCAATAGATGGCACATAATTTATAAATCGATTTTTCTAAGTTCGTCAAAGAAAAAAAAATCACCTCCGGCACTTGTACTATTGCGTTGAGAATGTCAGGAGACTGCTATGGATAGAGTATAATTAATATAAAAAGAAAAAAGGTGTGAGAGTAACTACGAGTAAAAGAATTGATTTAATGAGAATAAAAGAGGAACTAAATGTTTTAAAGTTTGACGTTGTCGCATAGGGATTCCATTGTTGAGTGGGAAGGAAAAGACGATTGTCTTCGTTTTAATATTTGTGCTGATATATTAAGCTGAGAGTTTTCATCTCTATTGATGCTGGTTTCAAGATTCTGAATGTCGGAATAAAAATTCCAGGTCAGAAAAAAGAAAGGAAAAATAAGTTGTTGTTCCGTGAACTCTGCCCCAATCAAGAAAGAAATGGATGTGAACAAAGTGGTGTCAAGGAACTCCAGCTGTCGAGAAACCGGAATTTAACATTTTCCATAGAGGTCGATCGCTGTAAAAAGCAGAATAGTAAAAGGAGGCAATTGAGAAATATCAAGAACACCCTTCTGTAAGTGGTCCTCGGCGTCTCAAGAAAGTAATCCCGACGAAGGGGAGCCGTCTGAAATGGCAGTCGTTGAGAAAATGGAGAAGCGAATAATGATATAACCTCCCTCTCTGTAGGCGGTGTCCTCGAAGTATCAAGATATCAAGAAATTATTTTGGTAGAATTGGAATTTTCTAAGGTAATTTTAAACATAATGCGGCACAAAATTACGAATTAATTCTTTAAAAAATAGAAGATAAATTAATTTTTATAATATTATGAATACACATAAAATTGAAAATTTAAAAATTAAAAGATATTTATTCAAAACTACTTTTTTTATAGATAAAACTTAGCCGATTTACTAATTTTACGATGAATACGAAACATTTGTAGGTAAAAAAGGTTTCGCTGATATTTGAATTTGGATCGCTGGAGTCAAAACTGAGACCCCCACATTCCAACTGGATTATTTAATTCCACTAGAAGAAAATCTTACAGTTTCACATACAGTTAAATTTATATTTGGCGTTCTACCCTAATGTGTTCAAATGGGAATCTCCCTCAAGACAGATTTGACAAAATATAAAATTGATTTGAGAGGTCATAAAATATATTTTTAATACAAAAACTTCATTTTAAAAATGTATGTTCAATTATATACATAAAAATTTATAATGCGATCAATTTTCAAAATTCTTTGAATAACTTTTTCTTTTTCCCCTACACAATCGATAATTGAATCATTAGAGTCAAATTTCAATGGCATACAAAAACCCAGGTAGGAGGATATAAATGACGAGATTCTACTGTAGCTAGAGTAGTTTAATCTGTAGAGAATTGATATAATAGTAGAGTAGTCGGCAGAGAATTGGCATAATAGTAGAGTAGTCTGTAGAGAATTGGTATATATTGTTACTTACTACCGCTATTACAAGGAGGACATCCATCTAACCAACTTCTACTTTTACTTAATGGTCAGTCTATACCGCCTGGATTGTCTGTATTGCGATAGGAGTATTATTGTATAGA
The DNA here is from genome assembly GCA_030710605.1 of Cordylochernes scorpioides. Taxonomy (NCBI): domain Eukaryota; kingdom Metazoa; phylum Arthropoda; class Arachnida; order Pseudoscorpiones; family Chernetidae; genus Cordylochernes; species Cordylochernes scorpioides. The sequence goes on along the minus strand of CP092863.1, from coordinate 37,358,877 downwards.
GGACCAATGAGGAATATCCCTAGTCACGTCGGGGTGGTGCAGCGGTGCCCCAACAACCAACCACGCCACGCCTCGTCCGTGTCTGGAGCCGCAGCGCCCTGGTCCGGTGGTCGAGCCCGGCCAACGCGGGCAACAAGCCCGTCACCGAGTACCGCGTGACGTGGCAGGCGGCGGGCGGCAGGGCCTTGGACGTCTTCGTCAACGTCACCTCGCTGGTACTGCGCAACCTGACGTCCGCCGCCGACCACATCCTGCGGGTGGAGGCCCGCAACGCCGTGGGCCACGGCCCGCCGTCAGACCCGCTCCGCTTCCGCACGTTGCCCGACGTGCCCGCAGCACCATCCGCCGACCTGCGCCTGGACGAGAGCCTGCCGGATGCCCTCAAGATCAGCTGGAAGGTGAGTCGGAATAGCTTCACTGTCATTGGTGGGATTAGTGACTGTCAAAATATTTGGGCTGATAAAAATATTTTTAGATAAATTCATAAAAGTCGGGTATATCTGAAATAGTAATTTTAGGAACGATTGCAGCTTTACAGTGCTTTTTTACAGAATTCATTTTATTTAATTCTATTAATATGATGTTTGACGATATAAATGAGAAAATCTCGGGTACTTAATGTTGTTCTTACATATTGAAATGTCTTAAAATTAGAAGCCTGTGTATTTAATCATTAATATTAGCGTTTTTATTCCTAAACATGTGGTAATTTGGGAGCAGTTGCGTTGTAAGTGGTAAGCAGGCAAGGGTCCAGTGCAAGAACTGTAAGATCTAGGCGATGGAGAGATGTCCTGCAGGACTCCCGACAGGTGACATGAAGTGTGAGATAATACTGCCTCTAACAAACGAATTTACGAGTTTTCTACAGCTGCCAACCGAACGATGGATATTGTGTCCGAGAATGCCCAGGTAACGGGCAAGGGGGGGGGGGGGGGGGGAGAACATTGCATCAGCCAACATGCTTTGATTATCTTGATTTGGATACCGCTTGGACACTACACACTGGACACCCTCTTAAATATATAAAGCGCACAGTGCTTGGTATTATAACTGATAAAATTGACAATTTTGCGCATTTCTATATGTGACAATAATTGAATTATTATTTTTTGAGCAGTGACTTGTTACTCACTATGTTGTCTGTTACTCACTATATAAATAGATGTCGTTTGTTAAGTGTGTGGCAGAAACACTTTTTTCATAAAACCATATTCTCTCTTAAGTGTGTGTACGCTCTCTTCCCTTTTAGTGTGAGGTTGGTTACTGTTTTAGAGACTTTGAGTGTAAAGTCCTTGTTAAATAAAATCCTCCAGTGGTCAATTCCTTCTCCTCTATCGTCTTCTTTTTCAACAATATTATTAATTTAAAAACACTGTAGTAAAAGGGGATTCTTAATATATGACATATACATGTCTAGATTCACGAGAAAAGATAAAAATATCCGATTTTACCGTAATCGCAATGCCGCAGGTGCCGGAGTTGGAGGAATGGCACGGGGATCTCCAGGGGTTCCTGGTGGGCTGCAGGGAAACTGGCCCCGAAGCGGGGGGCTATCTCTTCGCCACGGTGCCCCCGCGAATAGATGAAACCCGTCAGTCCTTCGTCCTGGGGCCCTTGAGGCCTCTAACGGCCTACCGCATCGTGCTGCGGGCCTACAACTCCGCGGGTCTGGGGCCGCCCACGCCCACCATCTCTGCCACTACCACAGGGCCTGGTGGGTCTCTTCTTCTTTCTCCTTCCAAACATAGCACATTGATGGCTCTATATTCTCGTTATATACATCGATTGTAAAAAGCTCGAGCAGTGGTTTACCGCGTCGAATAATGTAACATACTGTGTGACAGATGCCCCTTCACTGCCCCTTCTGGTCGTCACGTCCACCACGCACGAGGCCGTGCGATTCAAGGTAGATGCTGAGCCCTTCACACGTGAGTATGCCCATCCACCTAAGGGAGACTCTTCCTCAGTTCCTCGTTATCTTCCATACATTTAGAAGCACGTACCATGCTTCAACAAGGCCTATTCCCTCGAATCCTTTGTTTGGTGACTCTTGGTGCATCGTGGCTGTTAAGCTAACCTTGATATGTAATTGTGTGCAACATAATTTCTTTTAATCCTCTAGTGCCACACTTTAAAAACAAATATTTTCGTACATAGGAAGTACTAAGACGGTATTACAGTTATAATTATGATAGAGTATAAGATAGTATAATTTTGAAAGAGAAACCAGTCAAATATCACTCAACATATTCCCACAATATTTACGAAATAAAATATTGGAACTTTGATTATACCGAACAGAATGAAGAATATTTTATTGTACAGAAAGACCCTATCATTATCTCGATCCATCTGATTAGTGACCGCATTTGTAAAATCAAAAATTATTTGGACAAAATTAATTCAATCTTCAATATAAGAGACCACCTCCAGGAAAGAATCAGTGTTTTTGACATTCTCTTATAGAAGGTTCTAATCACGTACAGTATGTAATAGAGCCAGGTAGTTGCGATGATCAAATGAGGTACCCAACCATCATCGTACGATGACAACAAGGATGGTGCAGGGTTGACGGTGCACCTCCGCAGCAGCAGGATGGACTGGCGCCGCGTGGCCGTGCGCGGGGTAACGCCGCTGGTGGGTGGGCTGGACAGCGGGACGTGGTACGAGGCCTACGTCACTGCCAGCAACACCATCGCCACCAGCGGGCCGTCCGAGGTCGTCCGATTCTACACCGATTACTCTCCACGTGAGTCCCCACCCTCTCTTAGCTCCTCCACGTATCGTCAACGTGTAAAACGTGCCAGGACGGACGTTCTACTTCCCGGAAGAGGAGACATTCTACCTGCGGCTGACATTTGTGGTGCCGCTCTCCATCTCCGCCACGCTCATCTTGCTGCTGCCCTGCGTGGCCTGCTGCCTCTTCCACAAGATCAAAGCTAGACACCGTCCCTCGGGTGCGTGACATTCCCAATTCCTGTCAAAACTTAATCGCTTGATCATCCTCGGTGCAGATCCATGCCGAAAGCGTTATTTCTTGTGGTTTGCCTAACCATCGATATTTCTTCTTTACAGTCAAACTCATCCTCCACATGTCCTGTTCCCTTGTGGCTCAATCGTTTAATGCAAGATTCATATTTTTACGAGTGGGTTTAAAATCTTCACCTGCCTAAGTTCCCTATTGTTTCATAAGCAACACCGCCAAACAATATCGTCGTGGCTTTCAGCTAAATAAAAGATTTAAGTCCAGATTTCAATAGATTGACTGAGAATTGGAGAGAAAAGAAAAAAATTCTACCTGGCGCTCTGAGCTCATCACCATCTCTTCACTTGTTTGTCTCAGACTTTTTCTGCCATCTATCGCTCCTTGAGAGAGATTCCTGTTGGACCTACCATTGGTATTTCCATTCTTATCTGAAATGTTTTTATTTATTTATTTATGGTATATTCGTTCTATATATATATATATGACTTTTCTGTGAGGGCCCATCTTGCATCAGTAATATATAACGGGACGTGTTGGTATCACGGTGCGTGGCAGAGGGAGTAAAGGCGCCAGGATTCACGTACAGCTCGGCCTCCCTGCCACACGCCCTGCCCAGCCACGCCCGGGCCGGCAACAACGCCCTGGTGCCCTACCCCGTGTACGGGGAGGACGCCAAGTACGAGACCATCAACCACGTCACCCACCACGGACCGTATGGCCGCACTAAGTAACACGTGGTAGGTACCGCACTTCCATTTCAGACCTCTCTGATAAGTGGGGTCACTATATCAAAATATCATGACACCTGATATAACTTCTAATGAGAGACATTCTCTAATAGCGACCAGGAGTATCCATGGCGCATGGAGGGGCGTTCTACTCTACCATAAGCTAGATAACCTTCGTGCTCCTTTCATTTCAAGCTCTTTCTATACGATAGAGTTCTACCATTTGTGAACTCGAAGTGAAAATTACTTAGAAAATCACCAATGACAAACCCTCCCAGCATTTTTGTCAGTTTAATCTTTCAGACCGCTACAAAAACTATTTCTACTTTTGGAAGTTTTTATTATTGATGATGGTATTTAGGGAATGTATTAGGATAGGTTTTGTAAGACCCTAGTTGTAGCAGGCTGGTGGACTAACTGTCTAGAGCAGGGGTCGGTAAACTGCGGCTCTTTGGATGTGAAGCTCTTTATATAGTTCCATACGCCATTTATTACTTATGCGAGTACTATTTATTGTTGGCAAGTGAAAATGTTTTGGATCTTTAAAAAACTTTGAAAATTGAAATTTTTTATTCTTCCGACTCAAAAGTTTGACGACTCCTGGCCTAGAGGGTTTACCGCCAATGCTGAGTGAGGCCTCTCCATCTTCTTTTATAATTAAAGAATTCGTTCAACATAATTTTTTAGAAAAGTTTAAAATTCCGTGAGTAGACGCCATCGGTTATCTCTGTATGAGACAGGGCCGTCTACAAAACCAACAAGAAATAGATTTCGTACGATCGAGTTTTTCTAAAGAAATCTTTTTTTTTTAGATTAGTCGATCAGTTTAACGACCATAGGGGGCAGCATTAGGTACAGAAGGTCAGTCGTATTCTTGCTACTGATCCCCCTCAAAGATTTTGGTTTTCCTGAAAATACGAATGGAGTATTCTCTGTTGTGCAATACAACGTTTACTGGAAATGGAAGATTATTAGTAAATGTTATTTATTCCAATTCCTAATTCTAAGGCTTGAATTATAAAATTAAAAAAAAGTAGTGTACTCTGTCTCTTTAGAGTCGAATTTGTAGTTTACACACATGGAGACTCTTATAAAACTGGACAAATTGTTACGTAGATGGAAATCAAAATATTAAAAGAAGCATATTTTCAACTAAGTTTACTGTATAGCCTTTATGTAACTGACCAGAAGCAATTATACTCTGAAAGAAGTAAATGTGTATATAGTCTCAAATTTTGTACATAGATATTCTTTCCCTGTTTTTCTTTTTCTCTTTTCTGATCGAGGATTCCATTTCTTCCCCTGCTTCTCATTTCTTTTTAGATTCATTTCTCACAGGAGAATCGTCTGTATAAGACGGAATGTCTTAATAAAGGCTTGTGTGTGTATGTAAATGTGTAAACAAAAATTCCATCAGTGAACTGATTTGTTTTTCTAAACTTTCGGAAGCATTACTTTTTTATATATACTTAATTCTACATTTTATAATCTATCCGATTCTAATATAATTTTCAGCAAGTTCTTGTTCCTACTTACTGCTTCGTAAAAGTTGTACAGGGACAGAGCAACCATTCGAATTGAAATATCTTTCTATACATATTGCAACTCAATACAGGATTTAAAAAAAATAATTTGCTGTTTGGAAGTTTGTCTTAAAGCTACAGCTACATCAACCTCTCTTATATTTTTCCTTGTCGTTTCGGTGAATCTCTGTCACCCTCCTCAGGGAGGTTTTAATTCAAGAAGCTAGAATTCCACAAATCATTCCCCTCAGGAGAATGATGTTGGTGGTGGGTCTCAATAATTACTTCTCTTTCTAAAATATAAATCTTCTTCATTTGGAGGTACAAAAATAAGAAACAAATTACTAAATAAATCTAAGTAAACGTTGCTAATAAAATATTAATAACATCTCCTTCTAACCACACACCTCTCTAGCCACACCTACCCACTAACTCTTACCTATATATATATATATTCATGACACCACAGATTTTAAGCCACAGATTATTAGAATCATAGAATAAATATAATATTTGACAATAACATCCAACAAATGACAAGGAGTCTCCGAGACTTCGCTGGAAGAAAATAAAATAAGAGCGGTCAATACAAGATGATATCAAATTCTAATTATAGTAGGGACAAAAATTCTCTTCTGTAAAACACAGTAAATATCCACATGTCAACTTGTGTCTGTTGCAGATGGCATTCACGCCTGGACGTTAAGAAGACGGGCAGCAAGCGTTCCTAGCTTTCCATTCAGGAAGAAGGATGTCTTTTATTTAGAGAGCTGTTTTACTGCTTCGATTTGTGTCGCTTAGAAGTTTTCTCCCACACTCTTCTCAAACCTCGCTCAAAACTAACACATTTACCTCTGAATCACGCATTGTAAATATTCGGTAAAAATTTATGGCGCAAATAGCCACAAAAAATGGAGTGAATTCTATTATTTTTCTACTTTTTTTTATCACGGATTATTAGGACGAATCTCAATAATTTAATTTTCTGTAAAATGTGAGGTGTTATTTTCTATTGTCGGTAATTACTAGCTTCACATCTATATGACGATTGCCTTAAGATGCGACTTTAAGCGATGTTATTCTTTAAATCAACATTGCATTAAAGGACGCAGTAAAAATACTAAAGGCTTAATCAGGATTTCCAATATACCAGCAAGTGTCCTCCTAGCTGTGTGCTGTCAAATTTAAATAATAATTTATTCGACGACCATTCTCTGAATTTACCTTTCACTCCATTTTCGTTGATTCTTGACCAAAAACATAGGCACAAATTTTAAATATTTCAAAATTTCTCTATTTAAAATAAATAATTTTCGTTCAAATGATATATTATTGTTATAATACAAATTCGGCTACCACTTTTTTTCCTCTCTTGACATTTCTAAACATAGATTATACAATAAGAAATTGCGTGTAAAGTAAACTAAGTAAACACACACAAAAAAGTCGAAGTCCGTTTAAATTTCTTAAAGTATTTGTGTTGGCGATACCACTGCTATTTCTGATCGTATCTAAGTAGAAGGGATTGTTCCATATTCTCTAGGAGTATAAGGGAGAGGGAGACTAATGGTGAAGTTTAGCAGCGCTGGTGCTTTGATTCACAGCTCTACCACATGCCATAGAGGTGCTATCTCACTAGCTTCAGCCATCACTAACTGAAATACGAATAGAACTTGAAAATATCATTGTGTTCTAAACCAAACGGTTTGTATGAATTTGGACAATATTAAGAAAAAGGCATCTCCTTATTGTGCAACTGAAAGTTGCTGATGACTTTCAGTTAAACGATGAGATGCCTTTTTTCTTAATTTATCCACCTTATCTCAGTACAATTTCACATTTGTGCTATTTTTTTTTTCACTTTAAATAATATGTTAAGTGAAAATAACTTAACAGTATTGTGTGAATAACAAACACCCATATATATATGTGTGTGTTATACATCTAAGAAGTATAATGTCTATTATATGGCGGGACCATGAGAAAAGTTTAACTTATTGAAAAATACCTATGATAAAAAAGGATATAATATGAGTGAATACAATATTTATTTTTAAAAAATAAGGAAGACATCAATGTTCAATTGTGCAAAGTTGGGCATGATAACCATTATATAATGAAAAGTAACATAGAAAATAAAATTTTGATGAACTCTTCACGAGTTTGGAAAGTATAAACGTACTAGCTTCAATAATTATTTTATTTACCTCCATCATTTTACATAGTAGATTAGGGATTAAACTGCTGCACTTGTTCACATACTGTAAAACTAGCCTTCACATGCACAAGTACTTCACAACTCTAAACTTTGATTAACATCGTCTCTTTAGAAATCGCAGGGTTTCCGTTCTTAGGATGCTATTACTCAGTTATCACTTTTAAAAGATGCACTTCGATTCTATGTTTCATGATTTAAAAAAAACTACACGATAATAATTAACACGATTATTTATAGTACAAAACCTAATGAAAAACACGTGGCACGTGCTGTGTTTCAAAGTACTTCATGCGCAGACAGGCCTCTGCTGAGAGGGAAAAACTTTTACTGCCATATAAAATTGCAAATAACACGGAAGATTTCTTCTCAGTTGCCTTTTCTACGTGTGTAAATACTTAGAGTAAGAAATGAACAGCTTCTATTTTGCTAACAGGGCGTGTAGCGCCTGATGTAAATATATTCCCTCTTCTTCTCTTCAACACCATTTTAACTTTCATCTATAGCTGCTGGTGTCGGTATGCTTTCACAGATTCCTTTTGGACATGAGAGTTCGAACAAAGGATATCTGCGCAAAAAATAATTCTACGACCACATCAGCCCATTGCTAGCACCTAACTCTCCACCGGCCTTCCTGTAGATACGTTAGCCCTTGCTCCAACTTGATCGACGTAACGGCTCAAATTGTTTTTTTCCTCGATCAGAAAAAAAGATAATTGTGTGTGACTATACTAGTCTTCATTGCTAATATATTTGTAACTTATCAGATCTCACAATTAGTTTTCAAAACTAATCTCAATTGATGAAAATTTTTAAAATTATAAATAATGTTAGAAATATATCCATGAAAAAAAATATTTGATACTAATAATCAACAAAATTTGTAAAACTATTGTACGAATGAAATCTATGATAATTAAGTATGGAGTAGCTGAAGTCTCTTATTATAAGAGTCAACCCAGCATCCCAACCTCAGCTTTCTACAATGCTTTGACCCTAAAATTATTCCAAATACTCTCAATACTTCACCTCATTCTCACATTTTAATAACTGCAAATGAACTAACACCAACCCTACCTTGAATAGGATCATGTAGAATTCATGTGAGACGCGGGAAAATATTAATTATTTTATTTGTAATTATGGCTTCCTTTTTATTCATTCACTAACCCAGATTTGATTTCCCCCTGATTAAATATATAAATATATTCTAGTAGGGAAGTTTTGTTATCGTAGATCTAAGCGTGTGATTATCATATATATTATTAGCAAAGGTAGACGCCGTTTAAAATATTTAGCATTGTTTAGGCATAATTAATCCATTTGTAGTTCTTACAAAAAAAATCTTATAATATATTTCTCTATTCACATTTTTTCATAGAAAAGAAATTTTATTACTCTTATTTTGCTCTTTTTTCTTTTGATGTTTCTGAAAATTCATATATTTGTTCTTTTCATCAATATTATAAAATCCTTGACTTCATATCAGAACTATATATTTCTCTTCTCCCTCTCTGAACGACATTAAAAAAAAAAAAAAACTAAGCATAAATATAGTACTTTAAGGTTAAACGAAAAATGTTGGAAGAGTAAGAAAATTTTATCTGCTGCTAAGAGGATTTGCGTTAAATTTTAGTTAAGGAGAAAGAGAAAATTTAAACAAAAACTATAAACTAATTCAGAAAATGATTATAAAAACAAAAATATGTTCGAAAATACAACTCTATGAAAATTATATATATAAAGCATATACCTTCTATATAAACCTCATGGTTTATATAAGTTTAGAGTTGTTTGAAACATAATGTAAAAATATGTTTATTTCTTTCCTTTTTTTAATATGTTATCATATTTATTAAGTAACCGAAATTTTACAAACTATTTATTAAAAGAGTGAAATGTTTAAGATTAAAAAAAAAAATGCGAAAAAATAATATAAATTATATATTTTCTATCTATAAAATATATATATATATAAGAATTGCAACAAGTATTTTAAAAAGTGTTTACTATTTTAAATGTATTATTTAAAGTGTAATAAAATGTTTTAAAAACGTTGGTAAAGAGATAAACATATTTTACATTATAGTTGATATAAACTATATGTAAAATAAAAACAAATCATTTAAAGTGCACCATTTTAATACATAGGCTTCTGCTTAAATTGTAAATATGTATATTTTATGTACGAATTATATATTTAAACGCCGGTAATGCACAAATGGAATGGGATTGGAAGTTGGAAATATAATTGAGCGAAATAATACATTTTATTTTGAATAAAGAAATATCTATGAGAGAGAGCTAAACCCCGAGAGAATTATTCATATTCACCTTCTCCCAACAAATAGGAGCAATAAAAAATACGTATATATTTTTCTAGAGATAATATTAACACAGAAATATAACTATATTTTATATACACAGCATAAAGTATATATATTTTTTGCTTGTTGTGTGTGTGATAATATAAATAATACCCTACTAAATGAGAATTAAAAGTAGAAATATTTTCAAGTTATCTTCTGATATATAAAACATATGGGTTATTTTAAATAACTCATATATATATATAATACCAAATATATATTAACGTGTCTTATAAATAGCAAATTTTATTTACATATAAATAATAGACTATTTAATTTTTGAAAGATACACAGTATTTTAATGCAAAAGATGTTTCTCCTATCACATATATGTTTGATTTTAAAAATTATTTATTTATTAAATAATTGTTGCTATTATCTCTTGTGCTATACATATAATATAATAAATTCAAATTTAAAATTTACTTTATATTAAAAACTTTTTGTAAATATTTATCAAAGATATATAAAAATGCAAAACAACACACAAGATATTTTTTTAAAAAGATAAATAATTCCTTAAAATAATATCACGAGAAGGACACCACAATGCAATTAAAATTTAAATACGAATGTTAAATTACTAGTAGATTTTCCCAAGGATCCTACTGTATGAATAAAATTCAAAACAATATATATTTTCGTTTTTATTATGTTATTATTTTTATGTAAATATATATGATATAAATTTGTATATGTGTCATTATAATTTTTTTTTCAGTATATTTTTTCAGTATATTTTTTTATTTAGATCGATAGGGAGATTTTTGTTCAGCGCTTGCTGTTTATCATTCAAAAAAAAAAAATTTTTTTTTTTATGTTTGGGAAATATATATACATATAAGTTTTGAAAATAGAGCAATCCATAAATATAAATGATTGTGAAAATAGATATCCACATAACTTTTCTTTAAGATGAGCATCGTGGTGTCCTAGAGATATATATGGCTAAAAATTATCCTCAAAAATATTTTACATCCGAATTGTAATGCATGCTCTACCCCAAAATATTATATTATAATAATATTATATTATATATGCGAATATGTCTATAACTCTCTTCTAAATTCTATAATAAATTAATTCTCTTCATTATTACACTAACTTATTGTATTCTTCTATATTATATGCTGAAATATATATATATAATCTATTCAATGCAATGGTTTCGAAATATACATGAAAAAAAATATTTTTGAAAATAAAAATATAACTATTTTCCTTGCATAAATATACAAGATGTGTCCAAAATATTATTCTTCAAGTGTTCTTATAAAAAATAATCATATAGATATATTTCTTAAAAAATATATGTAAAGATTTATATTTTACTGTTTTTTTTTTTTTAATTTCAACACATTTTAAAATTTCTCGGCAATCTTATTGAATTGAAAAAAGGATTTATTTCACCACACAAAATGCGATATCTCGGCTAGAGATAATTGCGTCGATTTACATTATTAAACAGAAGCAGTTATAAACATATTATACAAGAAAATAAATAAATAAAAAAAGAAACAATAATATATATTAGGAACCTGATCCTTCCAGGTTAAAAAGATAATCATAAATATATAAAGATAAAATTAAATATATAAGAGCTTAATATGTTTTTAAATTATATCAGTTCAAATAATTGTTTTCAAGACCTTCATTACTATAAAGAGAATAATAAATAATTAAAAACAACCAGATAGCGTGTATTTCCACACCACTCTAAATCAGAATTCAAATTATTCTTACTCATCACTAATTATTTAGCCCTTTTCTAGCTTTGTGCTCAGGACTTTTTTTTCATAGAATTATTTTTAAAACTTTTGATGTAATAGTTTTTCTTTTTAGGTTTTCACTTGTATTTAATAATTGTTTAAATTTCATTCTCCACAAATTTTATTTTCCCAACTTTGGGCACATCTTGTAAAATATAGTTAAAATTATATAGTGTATATTTTTATTTGTTGTGTAAATATATACCTCTTCCCCCTTGTTAGAAGTTTAACAAATCTCTCTCTATATATATATACCAGAAGTTGAAGCTATTTATGACTAGAGTGGCGGAATGCTATTTTTATATCTACGTGATTCCACTCTGTAAGGATGGCTGTTCATAAAGTCTCCCACACCTGACTGAGTACCTGCCCACACGACAGCTTCGGACTCCAACAAAGAGACAATCGGCTGAAGGCGTGGATATTTTTGTAGCTTGTTACCAGCTGATATTATGGTTATCTGACATAAAAAACTAAGTTTGAAAACACATCTTTCTTTTTTTTTCTCTTAATTCTTACATACTCTTCCAAAGATTCTGCCTCCTGTACACATTTTTGTGTTATGTATAATAAATTTTGTTTTAATGGATCTCGATTCTTGCGCTGGTTCAATCCTATTAATGAGTGAAAGTTATCAAAATAGCTTTGGAATTATGTAAGAGTCAAAGTTTATCTGCTTCTATATATGTAGACATGTATGAAATATATTTGAAGTAAGAGCAATCACAAACCTCTTCACTACATGACCAACATCTCTTGTACCACGTGTACTTGGATTTTTTTTTTACTTTTTAATATTGACTCGTTTTTATAGATTCTTTTTAAACACTGTGTGAATTTGGTAAAGAAAACATTCAAAGACAAAGAGGATGAGTATCTTTTTAAAAGATACTCATCCTCTTTGTCTTTGAATGTTTTCTTTACCAAGTTACTCCAGAGGATTTTACCTTGTTTAAAAACTGTGTGAATTTATTAATACGAAAATTAAATATAAAATTGCTAATGTGTTTAATTTCTAATATCACATGGATTTATATATAGATGGATATTTTGCCGGGAGAAGCGCCCTATGCTTTTATGGTTCTATATGGTAACATATTATTTGAACTTATTTTTTCAAAGAACCCCATAAAAAAAAAATGCTTCAAGTAAACAATTTTATCATGCAAAAGTTGAACTAACTGTTCTGATAATCAGCATCTCCCCAGGCCTCTTACTTGGACTAGTACTAAGAATTACATTCTTAAAAATATATCAGATCACACACAAAGGTTTTACATGAAGAAACAAACGATGAATATATATTAACAATTCGTATCTTGTTTCCTCAAAACTTTTCGACTGGACAAAAGTTCTACCAATTTCAAACATTCTATATATTTATAATTGTATTTTATATATAGACTAATCATTTCTATCTTTTATAATATAAAAAAGACAAGGTGGGATCCATACGTGCTTCATCAGACAAAATTTCTCTTCACAGATAGTGATAAAAAAAATCATTTTTGTGTTTACATAATCTTGGTTAAAAGGCCTGGCACAATTCCATATTCTGAATGATATAGGTCTAAGCCCGCTATCCATTGAATACATCTCCAAGGTATTTGAAGTAGAAGTAAAAAATAATTTTAAACATTTTTTATTCTTCTTTAAACAACCAAACAATTTCAAATAAAATTCATAGTTCAGTTTATAGGGAAAATGCCATGGTGAAATTGCTTTACATGAACAATATTTTCTTTATTTATTCCGAATTTCCTACATTTTAGCGACTTCCTAACATCAAATATCTAAATACTTTTACGGGGTTTTGTTGGTTTTAGGGTTTAAATTACGTATCCTGACCAATCATATTTTTAATTTAGAATAAAAAAAACAGCAATTCTCATCAGAGGTTTGCGGTTCACGTAATTTTATGTTTTCATCAATCATTTCTTAATTTAATTTTGTGAATTCCAAATTGCATTTTTATATACATTTCACATATAATATATAACACAATATAATGCGGCTTATGATCGTAGAACGACATTTGACAATTATTCCGCAAATGTTTCTTTTGAACGAAAAAATCTAGATTTATTTTAAGGAGAAAAACGATTATTTCTAACCTTAGGGTTGAAATATGAAAGGATGAATTGTGAAGAGTAATGATAAACGGAAAAATAAACTGTCCAGGGGTGGGAATGTATGTTTCTAATTATTCTAATAATTTAAAACTTTTGAGTAAATTATGTATAAAAATGGAGGGTCTAATTTTTTTAACAATAGTTCATCTCTTGAAAAGTGGCATACATTCAACAAAAGATATGTAGATTTTTTTTAAATAAAAGAAGTATACACTCATGGACAAAAATTAAGGAAGTTGTACCTATTAGCATGTATAGCGGGATTAAGACAATAACTCTGAAAGATGTTACAGTGACATTTATTGAAGATACACGAGATAACCAAGTGTGAATAAAATTACCTCTGTCTCCTTAAAAAATAGACGACCTCCCGGTCGTATCAAATAATTTCCTCTTTCTTAAATTTTGTTAGTGAGTGTATATAAATTTTCCAGATAAAAAATAATAGCATGCATATTCCTGTATACTTAAAATTCATCCTTTAACTCACAGTTGCATAATCAGGAAATGTATTTTATCGTATTCACAAGAAAGTAATGAAATTGATGGACTCCGTGATTCTAAAGGTTTTACTCTATGCAACTCCAATCTGCTCACATGATCAGGCCTTAATACTGGATAGAAATCAGGATATACCTTTCTTAGGCTATATTTAAACCTTCCAAGCTATACTAAACAGGAGGAAATTGCCTCGATATGTCATAGTGAAGAAATTAACCTTATAATTCTATATTATAATACTAAAAACAGGCCACAACAGGCTACCTTCAATTTATCTGGCGCACTTATGAGACATATCAACCTCTGAAAAATAAAATATCGGTTTGGTTAAAAAGTGTGACGGAGATATTAAATAACTTTTTCTCGTGGCTTGTTGGATGCACAGATTTCAAGACTTTACAAAGAAACATTCCTACAGTTATTATTACGAGGGGTGTCCCATAAGTCCGTGGCCCGACCATGAGAACGAAATATTTGAAACTAATAAAGTTTACCAAATATACCTTAAAGCCTTGTATAAATATGTGTACATTTTTAAGTTTCTAGAACTAACCGTTTTTTTTTTTTTTTTGTTATGGGTTCTGAAAGAGGACAAGAAACAGGAATCATCTAAAATGGAGACAAACGAGATTCGTGCTGTAATAAAATATCTTTGTAAGAAAGGAATGTCGGCGAAGGAAATCTATGAGGGTATGGTGGATACATTAAGGGAAGATGCTCCTTCCTATAGCATAGTAAAAAAACGGGTAGCTGTGTTTAAATTAGGGAGGATCAGCACCGAAGACGAACATCGACCAGGAAGAGCTGTTGAGTCAGTTACTCAAGAAAACATAGACAAGATACATGTTTTGGTTATGTTGGACAGAAGAATGACAGTTCGTTGGATAGAAGAGACCTTGGGTATTCTAAAAACAACAGTGGATCGCGCGGCGCGATCTTCGGCGCGGCTTCTACCCATTGGGTTCCCAAACTTTTGACACCCGATCAAAAGGCTGTAAGGAGAAAGTTATTTTCGGACAATCTTGCGTTATTTGAAGCCAATCCAGAGGAATTTGTCAGCAGATTTGTTACCATGGATGAGACTTGGGCCCATCACTTTACACCAGAGTCCAAGCAACAATCCATGCAATGGAGACACTCCGGTTCCCCTCCCCCCAAGAAAGCCAATACAGTTCCATCAGCAGGGAAGATTATAGTGTCTGTCTTTTGGGATTGGGAGGGTGTATTTCTTCTAGACTTTCTGAATAAGTGTCAAACCATCACTGGCAATTATTATGCAAATCTTGTGAAGCAACTACGAGAAGCTATCAAGGAAAAGAGAAGAGGAATGTTGTCCAGGAAGATTGTTTACCATCAAGACAATGCTCTGAGTTGTCGGTCGCTGCAAGCCATGGCTGCTATTTATGATTCTGGCTTTGAACCTTTACCACATGCACCCTATTCACCAGATCTAGCTCCGTCTGACTTCCACCTATTTCCTCATTTGAAAAAATCACTTTCTGGCATTCATTTTAGGTCAGATGGAGAGGTCATTGATACTGTAACCACATTTTTTGAGTCACTTGAAACATCGTTCTTTTTGGAGGGCATAAAAGCATTAGAACATCGCTGGAAAAAGTGTATATACCTTAAAGGTGATTATGTTGAAAAATAAATAATAATCATTTTATTAGTCATTTTCTTTATATGTCGGGCCACGGACTTATGGGACACCCCTCGTACTACAATAAACCAGTCTATACAGTTAGACTATGCAAGAATAATAAATTTTGTACTCTATTCTCACTATAAATATTTTCATACATCAACTACTATGGAGTGTTACTCCAACGATGATATTCCAATGACTGTAAAGCGACACGTTTTCTAAATTAGAATTCTTTTTCACTATTTAAGCATATAATCCCATTTTATTATTGATATCTAAGAGTTTAAAGTGAACTCTGTTCAATAAATAATTTAGCCATAACTTTCCCCACTATACGTTTTATTGTCCGGCACAGGAGAAGGAGAGAGAAATTCTCCGTTAAAAGATTGGTTATGAAAACAATTAGCCATATGTTCTAATAGAAAAAGTAGTGAAAATCAAACCCAATGCATTAGCTTCTCACAAATTCTGGAAAAACAGCAAAGACAATAGGCGCAACACAGATGATGGATCCAACTTGAAAGAAAGGATAATCTTAATTCCCACTTTCTGTAGATAACTTCTATGTTTACTATAAGAACACCCTTGGAGCCTAGATCATAGTCTTTTGTGAGTTAAATATTTTTTTTTTGACTCGTGCTTTAGATTTTGTACAAAATTTCGAATATCGCGTGAGGACACCCTTGGAGCCTTAGAATGATTTTAACGCCTTGCTAAATGTTTTAATTTTTGTTTGCTCCTGACGAAGACAAAAGCTTTTTGTCGAAACGTCGAGGTAATAAAAATATTTACTCTGGCCGAAGTATCTTTATTTTCAAGAAATGTTTACTTCTGTTTACCTATCTGGTAGAATCCTGTATGGGACGTGTGTCCTCAATAAAGGATTTTTGTTTTTGTATTTACAAGGAAGTCATTTTTCAAATGCACAATATACAGCATGAGGTCTTCATTCTAATGAGGCAAGCCCACCCAAATATTCTCCTCATCTATATTGCCACATCGTGTTTCATGCCCAGTTTTACCCAACGTGAGTTTTCAATTATTATCAAACTTGACATTAAACATATTGTCAGGAGGACAGAGTTTGCTGGTATTTTCTCTTATCTGGACTGGGCCGACCGGTCGGGGTAAACAGTGGCGCCACGTGGAAGGAGGAAAAAAACTCAGTTCTCCCCTCTTGCTCTAACTGCTGGGTCGATTTGACTCAAGCACATAGTAACTTTTACTTTTTATTTAAAATCTTTCATATAACTAATTAAATAAGTATTTTAAGTAATTCGGAAGTCTATTTTTCTTCGCGACAATATTTTTAAATATAAGTTGGTCTTGTTAATATACATTTAAATCCTAAAAATAAAGTTTATCCATCTCAGTTCCACGATCATATGGTAGAAAAATGTATTTTGTAAATAGTAATGCGAAGAAAGAGTTTGATAGGTCTATTTATACTATTTTCTTTAAATATACATCGGGATCATTCCATCAGGAACTTTAATCACACCTGATAAAAAAGAACAACTACCCGTATTCACTGAATATTTTTAAGGTGGCGATCAAGTCAGGCTAAGGCGGGTACTTGTAGATGAGAAAAGCGTACTCTACACGGCTGAGAGTACTTTTCCTTCTCATTTCCTCGTACTCCTCTGGGGAAATGATGAAGTAGCCAAAGCTCTGTGTAACATCAACGTGTAGAAGTCCACTCGAGCTGTCCCCCTCCTTGACACAGTACATGAGCACCTTAGTACTGGTAGGGTCATAGAGGCTGAAGAGGCAGCGATCAACATGGATTGCTTGTTCAGGACGTTCGACCTTTAAGTTGAGCTTGATCATCCTGCCATAGTCGGCGTATTCTTCTTGAAAGAGTTCACAGATGAAGTCCGTTCCGTTAATGGAACGGTGGCCCAGTTTTCTCCAGCCTGTCCATCTATCCATCAAGTCGCACCGTGGAGTGATCAGAGTGATGATGGGCGCAAATAATGGGAATTCCTGGCGCTCCAGACAAGTCTGTAGTTTCTCCAGAGTTAGGTATTCTCTAGGAATAACTTTGATGTCCATCGTCAGATCTAGTAATTCAGTTGTCCGATTATTTATAGTTTCATATTCAAGCTGTTCTCCAGAGTTGGATATCAATTCTGTTTCCCACTTACTCAAGCGGTGTACCAAGCCGCTCATAATTTCTTGGTATTCCTGGACTCTTTCTTGTAATATGCTTCGATTTTCTGAGACATTGGCGTGAAGAGCTTCCATTGTGGATGCCAGGAGCCCTAAAGATTCCTCTCTCTCTACATTTCTTAGCTCGAGGGCTTCCACTTTGCTTGAAAGTCGGTATAACTGAGACGAGATTCTGTCCACGTCGTTGCGGAGCTGAGAAAGAAACTGGCGATTTAGAAGACTGCTTTCATTATTTTCAGCCTGAAGTCGTCTCATTTCATTCTTCATTTCTCTCAGACTCTCACATATTAAAGGAAGATGGACTTCAGCATTACGTCTATGTTCTTCCATTGCGTTCGCGTCACCCTGAAAGTCACATCCAAGTTCTACAGCAAAACAAACATTTGGTCTTCTATTGCATCCAGCATTGTGTTTCTTGAAGTTAGCGAATGGGACTGTTTCGCCGCAGTTTTGGCAGGAGAGGAATCGTTTAGGGCACTTGCTTATGTGGTTAGGGATTTCTTGCGCCGGGTATTCTCTTCCACAGTGGGAGCATTGAGAAGGTCTTGAGATGCATTCTTCCAACAGGTGCTGTGGCAGGAGCTTACGGACGACCTTCTGCTGGCACTGCGGACAGCTGTCGAGCTGGTGGACGCACCGTAACAGATGCGAATTCAGGTCGGCTTCGTCCACGAATCTCACGTCGCAACCCGGATTTAAACATTTCCGCCATGACTGATCTTCCCCAAACATCCCCTGAGCCGGTCATAGCTAATCAACGTTCGACCTAGCAACGTTTCAATTAGAAATCATCGAAGGTAAAGCGAAAATCTCCTATAATATATAATATCCTTTATAGATAAGAATTTTTAATCTTAATGAATTAGATGCTAAAACTACTGTGTGTTACCTCAACAGGAAACCAAAACTCTGAAATATTCGTAAATATCACGTGAATAACTCGAAACAGAAATCAACTCAATTTGACTCATTAATCTTTCCTTCATTTATTAGGTATTATTTAATTGCAAATATTCTTCAACTAATCTGCGTTCATCTTCATCTATCTATGGTGCTTGCTTCTTCGTCTTATGAGTTTTCTTCGACTTTGTCTATAAGCACACACATTCGGTTCACAGATATGATACTCTTCTTTTATATAAATTTTTATCTTTCTGTTCTCTCCTGGTGGTTGCGGCATTTTGCTTCTTCGGCAAGCTCATTGGTATTCTCATTTCCTTCAATTGTCTACATGGGTCGGTATCTACTGCAGCAAAGCCCAAGTTCATGGGCTATGCGAGCAAGGCATGGATGTATTTTCTTGTTTATACACACAAGGGCCTTTATTAAAACATATAGTCTTTTACATGGATTCAATACGAAGTCTGCAAATGAAAAGAATAAAAACTAAAAGCTAATCACATTTAATGGTAATAATGAAATTTAGATACAGAGCAAAATTTAATTAAAACAATTAAGCTTATAAACAGATTGGTCTGGATAAATCCGAAGAAAGGAAATAAAATAAAGTAATAAAAACACATGTATTTACATATGATACATACAAAAATAAGTCTTTACTAAGATATTTCGTCATATGCAAAAATTCTCCAGCTGAAGAACGAAGGTTATAAAAATTTCTCCCCTCAGGCTTCGAATCGCTAAATGTTACCATTCCTTTGTCAGGATTTGTAGAACTCCTCTTTGATTCATTGAAGTGTTCGAAGAACCATCTTTATGAAGTTATATCTATGATGAAGAGAGAAATATTTAAACTGAAAAAAAAGGCATCTCCTTATCGTGCAACTAAAGGTTCCTGATGGCTTGCGCTATCTATCAGAATAAATATAAACTATTCTCGTTGATTTTTTAAATTATTCCAGAATTGGCCAAATACCCATTCTTGATTAATCAAGAAAAGCTAAATAAAGCTGAATAGTTAATGTCAGAGTATTTCAAAATTAATCAACAGATAGTTGTTTAACGTTTTGTTATTCTGCATCTTTATCTCATTGCTTCTCTGTTCTTTCCTGTAAATAAGATTGAATTGGTTTTTTTTTTTTTTTTTTAATAAATTTCCTTATCATCTTTATTATAATAACGAATAGATTCAAAAAAGGATAAGTTTATTTATTTGTAATATCGATTCGAGCTTTCGGGCGCAAGCAGCCCTTCTACAGGAGTATCCATTATTCCTGTAGAAGGGCTGCTTGCGCCCGAAAGCTCGAATCGATATTACAAATAAAGAAACTTATCCTTTTTTGAATCTATTCGTTATTATAATATATTGAAAGGATTACTCGTCTTATCATCTTTATGTTTGCTTTTCCATTTTTCTACGTGACAATATTGTTTTATGCTTTTTTTCTTTTAATATATATTGTGTCTCTTTCTTTAAGCCTAGTTCTTTTAAAACTAAAAAAGGCCTATCTTGACCAGGAGCACATGTGCTTTTTAGAAGGCATAGCGCCATCTGGTGGAAGAGAAATAAACTAAACATTGATTCAGCCTGTTCCCTGATATTTGGCCAACCCAATTTCTTGATAAATCAAGAAAATCCATTTATCAAGAAATTGGGTTGGCCAAATAACAGGGAACAGGCTGAATCAATGTTTAGTTGATTTCTGTTCCACCAGATGGCGCTCTGCCTTCTAAAAAGCACATGTGCTCCTGGTCAGGATATGCCTTTTTTATTTTCAATACCAACACCTGACCTTTTTATTTTTTATCTATTGTTTTTTCACATAATTCTTTTAGTTTTATTATATTATTGTGTTTGTAGCGAATACTGAAGAGATATTTTCTTGTTAAGGTCTTGTGGTATATTTGAAATGCTTTGTTGTTTCTTATCACATTATCATATTTTAATATTGATTATCTATTGAAATCTCTTTTTTTCCATTGGGATAAGAGTTTTATGTGATAACTTGTATGTAACTATGTTATTTTTTTAGTGTATGTAATTGTATTTAAATACGCTCCAGGAGGTTATCTAAATAAATTGTATTGAATCTCTTCGCATTTTTGCCACGTGGAAAATTAGGGAAGACAAAAACTTCAGGAGGAGACAACAATTTATTTCAGGCAAGAATAAACTATGAATCGTAAACAAAAAGATAAGCCACGAGGGAAATTTACAGAGTAACAAAATATAAACATAACAATGGACACTCTGTTAATAAAAATAATAAAATTAATAAATACTTTGTTACAGTATTATTGCATTGTTGATTGACAAAGAATCACTTCCGTGGGTACAAAGGATCTTTAGGACTTTATTTAAGCCTAATAAATAAAATAATTACAGAAGAATGCAAAATAAAACAACAATAAAGAAAACAGCAGTTACAAACTCACCAACTGCAGCACAGTGAAGGAAAGCAGGAGCAGAACAGGAGACAGAAGTTGGTAAAACCTTCTAGAATCTTCCAGGAAGTACACCGGCATCGGCGGTAAGCAGCAGTCCGACCTCTTGAGACAGCAGCTTGCTTGGAGTACACCACGTAGCTTCGTTCTTCTTCTACGCGTATGAGTTCCTCATCCCTATATATCCCGGAGTAGATCTTTCCAGAACGGTCATGGTTGGTCAGCCAATCAGAAAGCCGCCAGCACTAAGCTTTGCGCAATCGCTTTAGATTGACCAATCAGTTGTTCTCCGATTTTTCTACATTATTCTTGAACGTTCTGAAACATTATATTCTGGAATGCGCCCTTTTTTATTCTACGTAACATTATTTTCGGAGAAGGCCACGGCTGCCTTCTTGCTGTACCTGTGATGATTTTGATATTTCTGTTACTGTTCTACCCCGGTGGTTGTGGCATTTTGCTTCTTCGGCAAGCTCATCGATATTCTCACTTTCCTCAATTGTCTACATGGGTCGGTATTCACTGCAGCAAATCCCAAGTTCATGGGCCGTGAGAGAAAGGCATGGATGTCTTTCTATTCTATCTAATTTTTCCATTGACATTGAACAAGATGGGGCCCAGAGACGCACAAATACACCGGTGATATATCTATAAACTCTATTTGTCCAATAAATGGAAGTTTTTCACATTACCAGCGCTAAATATTCTGTTCCATTTCAAAAATACAATTTTCCTCAATTACTTTAAACGGATATTGAAAAATATATTTCGTGATAAGAACCCTCTGAGTGTGATTTCGCAAATTTGACCTACCGCTATATTTATTATATAGCTCATGTAACTAA